>ONZH01028523.1:0-19321 GCA_900303285.1 Rhinella marina
TTTCCCACTTCAGCACAGAGCGACTAATACGTTTTTTTTCACCACTAATAAACGAAAGAAGGTTAGACAATAAATAACTTTTGCGCTGTAGACCAAATAAAACTTTTTTTTGCCACTAATACACGCTACAAATGGGTGTAATTTTCCAACTTCAGCACAGAGCGACTAATACGTTTTTTTGCACCACTAATAAACGAAAGAAGGTTTGACAATAAATAACTTTGGCGCTGTAGGCCAAATAAAACTTTTTTCTTTACACTAATACACGCTACAAAGGGCTGTAATTTTCCCACTTCAGCACAGAGCGACTAATAAGTTTTTATGCAACACTAATAAACAAAAGAAGGTTTGACAATAAATACCTTTGGCGCTGTAGGCCAAATAAAACTTTTTTTTGGCACTAATACATGCTACAAAGGGCTGTAATTTTCCCACTTCAACACAGAGCGACTAATACGTTTTTTTGCACCACTAATAAAGGAAAGAAGGTTTGACAATAAATAATTTGGCACTGGAGGCCAAATAAAACTTTTTTCTGCCACTAATACATGCTACAAAGGGGTATAATTTTCCCACTTCAGCACAGAGCGACTAATACGTTTTTGAAGGTTTGACAATAAATAACTTTGGCGCTGTAGGCCAAATAAAACTTTTTTCTTTACACTAATACACGCTACAAAGGGCTGTAATTTTCCCACTTCAGCACAGAGCGACTAATACGTTTTTATGCAACACTAATAAACAAAAGAAGGTTTGAAAATAAATACCTTTGGCGCTGTAGGCCAAATAAAACTTTTTTTTGGCACTAATACACGCTATAAAGGGCTTTAATTTTTCCACTTCAGCACAGAGCAACTAATATGTTTTTTTGCACCACTAATAAACAAAAGAAGGTTTGACAATAAATACCTTTGGCGCTGTAGGCCAAATAAAACCTTTTTTTTTGGCACTAATACACGCTACAAAGGGCTTTAATTTTCCCACTTCAGCACAGAGCGACTAATATGTTTTTTTGCACCACTAATACAAGCTACAAAGGGCTGTCACTTTCCCTCTTCAGCCAGAGCGACTAATACTTTTTTTGCACCACTAACAAACTCAAGAAGATTTGACAATAAATATCTTTGGCGCTGTAGGCCAAATAAAACTTTTTTTTTACACTAATACACGCTACAAAGGGCTGTAATTTTTCCACTTTAGCACAGAGCGACTAATAAATTTTTAAGCACCACTAATAAACAAAAGAAGGTTTGACAATAAATACCTTTGGCGCTGTAGGCCAAATAAAACTTTTTTTGGCACTAATACATGCTACAAAGGGCTGTAATTTTCCCACTTCAGCACAGAGCGACTAATACGTTTTTATGCACCACTAATAAACAAAAGAAGGTTTGATAATAAATACCTTTGGCGCTGTAGGCCAAATAAAACTTTTTTTGTGGCACTAATACATGCTACAAAGGGCTTTAATTTTCCCACTTCAGCACAGAGCGACTAATATGTTTTCTTTCACCACTAATATAAGCTACAAAGGGCTGTCACTTTCCCTCTTCAGCCAGAGCGACTAATACTTTTTTTGCACCACTAATAAACGCAAGAAGGTTTGACAATAAATAACTAAAAAAATTTTTTGCCACTAACACACGCTACAAAGGGCTGTAATTTTCACACTTCAGCTCAGAGCAACTAATACATTTTTTTTGCACCACTAATAAACGAAAGAAGGTTTGACAATAAATAACTTCGGCACTATAGGCCAAATAAAACTTTTTTTTTGCCACTAGTACACACTACAAAGGGCTGTAATTTTCCCACTTCACCACACAACAGCTAATAAGCCCTTTTTGTTTTCCAACACTAAAGCAGCAAAAAAGGGCTGTACTAAATGAAACTACAGTGCACAAGGGTTAATAACACCCCAATAATCGGAATTACAGAGGCAAACCTGAAATGAGCAGCAGTAATATAGCAATTTAGAACCCCAGTCATTGCACCAACGTGTAATAGGATTTTTCCTATTAACCTGTCTCTAAACACCCCTATTGAACCCTGTTCTGCTTCAATACTTCCCTCCCTATCCTTTCCCTACACTTCTATTGAGCAATATAAACGTTTCATGAGGTTTTCTATCACTTTCCCTAGCGCCTGCAAACGTCTCTCCCTACACTAAGTTCACTGGAAAATGAGAGAATCCAAGATGGCTGAGGCTATTTATAGGGCTGTGACATCACAGGGCTGGCTGGCTGCTGATTGGCTGTATGCATGGCATTTTGGGTGATCATTCCTCCCCACAGTTCCTTGCTCCATGTCCTAACACGCGCAGCCACCATTTTAGGCAAAAATACCGATTCACTACCACGAATCGTCAGGAAATTCGGATTCGTTGCGAATCGAATAATTCCTGAAATTTGGTTACCAATTTGGTTACCATTCTACAAGCCCTTTCCAGCTCTACGTTTTTGTTTTTGGGTGCTGTTCATTACTTTGATTTTAGTCTCCAGCTCCATTTAATCCTTATCCTAAATATCAGGGTCAAAAGTCACTTTTTTGAAGGGTGGGTTTACACAATGCAGTTTTGCCACATTTAAATACCTCAACAAAAATGCATTGTTAAAAATGCATGCATTCCTATCATGATTGCATTTTTTTTTATAAGTGAAACCTTAAAGGAAATGTGACACCAAATTATTTTTCTGCCAATTAAAACCAGATAGTGAAACATATCCTTTTTATATAATCTGTTTTTATTTTCAAATGACAGATTTTTTATTTATTATTTATTTATTTCCTGAACATGATTATGAGGGCAGCCAACTTGCATGTGCTGCTAACAGCATTTAGAGATATGCTTTACAGCTACCAAGATGGGCCATAGACAGAATGGAAAGGAGGACATCTTGTTGATTCTGTGGGAGAGTTTTCCAGGAATGCTCTGTGCAGAGGTCAGGTTGCAGGAGCTTTAAACTCGGGCTGTACATTTACAATTACATGTTGTTAAACCTAGCACCATGTGCTGTACATGTATGGTGTCTGGTTGATATCAGGTTAAACCATGGGTGATTTTCTGATGGTATATCATACTCTCTTTTAAGGGGTTTTCCGAAACTTTGTAACTGATGACCTATTCTCAGGATAGGTTATCAGTATCTGATCTGTGGGGATCCAACACCCAGAACCCCTGCTCATCAGTTGTTTGAGAAGGAGGCGGTGCTCGCAGTAGTGTCACATCCTTCTCTCAGCTTTTCCTAGACCAGTGACAACACGTTCATTGGTCACGTGGCTTAGGTGCAATGCCAAGCCCATCCCCAATACAATGCTATGCTTGGTGAACATAGAGAATGTGCTCACAGGAGTAACTGTGCCTTCTCAAACAGTTGGTCGGTGGGGGTACCGGCTGTTTGACCCCCACCACTCAGATACTGATGACTTATCCAGTGGATAGGTCATCAATTATAATATCTTGGAAAACCCTTTTAAGGGCATAGGTCACATTTGTAAATTACACACCAATATGTCCATGTTGTGATGCCACATTTTACAAGGGCTTTTATACCATACTTGTGTATTAGTCTTTTCTGCAAACACCGACTAGAGACAGATGCCAGAAGCACGTAACATTACTATTATTCATTGGTGGTGGCCTGGTTAATATGCTGAGCTTGAGAAGGCATTGGAACATATGCAAATCTTCCATGCAATGTCTTGCTGCAAAGGGTAATGTAAACTATATTTTACATTCCTCTTGCCAGGGGGCAACAAACAATGGCCACTTCTGCAAACAGCTGGAATAGATGTGACACTTGCACTTACATATTCAAGTCACACAACACAACAGAGGACCGGGGATTCTTAATCCCTGCCACCAGAAAGAGATAATTGCTTCTGAACGCTAATATATCAAATCTCTACTTTTGTATCCTGCAGCTTTATTTAAGAGGACTTGGGAAATATGAATTTTAATCAGTCATTCCTTTACACAAAAACACAAATACGGAGATATTAATTTTCCGAAAAGATTCGCTTCGATCCGAATAAATTCATTGCGAATCATGTTAAAAAACGGCTACTTCCGGGCTGCAGAGAGCCTGGATAGTGGTGTAGAACACTGTGCCTTGCAGTAAAATGCATAGGGAGTAGTGTTGAGCGAGCACCTCTGTGCTCGTATGCTCGGGTGCTCTGGCCGAGCACTCGAGCATGTTAGTCAATGGTACTAAACCAGGCTCCCCCGGCTCGGAAGATGGGAGGGTGTCTGGTTAATAGGAAAAGGTCAGAATCGCGACTTCTCCTCTTTTACTCCTTTTGCTCGTAAAAGTATGCTAATTAACTGAATTTGTACGCATTAGCGCACAATGCGTACACATTAGCGCCCAAATGTGTACGCATTAGCATACAAATTTGTACGCATTAGCATACAATGCGTAGCATTAGCGTACAAATCAACATTACAGTGAATGCCAGCATTGCGCTCGAGCCGAACACCGAGCGGAGCCGAGCATAGGCTTGCTCGGCCGAACAGCGAATTCGGCTGAGCATGCTCGCTCAACACTAATACTACTCTACTGTGGTAGTGAAAGAATACTGTGAGCCAGTGTGACATGCACATAACAGGCTTCACTCTTAGAATCGCTGCAAACTTTTATGTATTTGGGCAGTTAAAGGGCCAAAACTCACCAAATAACTCAAGTCTGAACTCAGCCTTACAGGTCAATGTTAGCGCCAGCTATAAAGAATCGTGCAGAGGCCCAAGATCCTACTAGAGTGACAAAAGCACATGCCTTTTACACCAATTCACTGATTCCACATACATTTCGACAGAACCTGTTCTATTACACGCTTATACAAGCAGAGCCCCCCCAGACAGGTTGGAGATGGCAGTGGCAGAAGCATCAGCAGACTATAGAGTGGCACGACGGCAGTGTGGCCAGGTGGCAGCAGCATGAGTAGTCCACAGAGTGACAGAATAACAGACCCTGGAAGTGGCAGCAGCAGTGGAAGTAGTAGTACAATTTGGAGGCCACAGAGTGGCACAATTACCTAATTTTGACATAGCGGCAGCTAGGAGACGGCATGTGGAGTCGGTGACGACAGCAGCATCAGGCCGGAGAGTGGCATGATGACATACCCTGAAGAGCAGACCGTAATAAAAAATTCCCGTCCTTTTGGTTAAGATCAACTATAGCATATGTTCTTATCAGTATCGGGGCTGATTATGCCAGCGGATGGGAACGTAAGACAGAGAAGGTGCAGTGAAGGCTCCAGCTTTGCCTCGACTGTGACAAAATGTCAGTATTGACCCAAGACGCCAAGAAAGTTCAGAGTTCCATCTTGAGATCGAGCTGGCGGTCTGCAGGGAGCTGAGCTACCACCTGTGGGAGCCCCTGCCTCTCGCCTCCCCCATGCTCATCGCTGAGTGTCCCGGGGGCCGGAATCGTTTACTTTTAAAAATTTGAGTGTTCAAAACAAACAGGGTTTCCTGTGTACTTGAGCTTTGAATATTGGAATAGTACTACATAACGTAACAAAAATTTACCAGTGACATGCTGCTGTCGAGCAGAAGGTCCAAAAAATTCTAATCAATTTACTAGGCCAACGAGTGGCACCATAACAGCAGCTGCAAGAGGTAGCAGCAGTCGAACAAATTTAAAAGCCACAGAGTGAAACCGTAACAGCAGCTGCAAGAGGCAGCAGCAGAACAAATTTCAAGGCCACAGAGAGGCACCGTAACAGCAGCTGCAAGAGGCAGCAGCAGTCGAACAAATTTCAAGGTCACAGAGTGGCACCGTAACAGCAGCTGCAAGAGGAAGCAGCAATCGAACAAATTTCAAGTCCACAGAGTGGAACCGTAACAGCATCTGCAAGAGGCAGCAGTCAAACAAATTTCAAGGCCACAGAGTGTCACCGTAACAGCAGCTGCAAGAGGCAGCAGCAGTCTAACAAATTTCAAGGCCTCAGAGTGGCACCGTAACAGCAGCTGCAAGAGGCAGCAGTCAAACAAATTTCAAGGCCACAGAGTGGCACAGTAACAGCAGCTGCAAGAGGCAGCAGCAGTCGAATACATTTGCTAGGCCACAGAGTGGCACCGTAACAGCAGCTGCAAGAGGCAGCAGCAGAACAAATTTCAAGGCCACAGAGTGGCACCGTAACAGCAGCTGCAAGAGGCAGCAGTCAAAGAAATTTCAAGGCCACAGAGTAGCACCGTAACAGCAGCTGCAAGAGGCAGCAGTCAAACAAATTTCAAGGTCACAGAGTGGCACTCTAACAGCAGCTGCAAGAGACAGCAGCAGTCGAACAAATTTCAAGGCCACAGAGTGGCACCGTAACAGCAGCTGCAAGAAGCAGCAGTCAAACAAATTTCAAGGCCACAGAGTGGCACCGTAACAGCAGCTGCAAGAGGCAGCAGCAATCGAACAAATTTCAAGTCCACAGAGTGGCACCGTAACAGCAGCTGCAAGAGGCAGCAGTCAAACAAATTTCAAGGCCACAGAGTGGCACCGTAACAGCAGCTGCAAGAGGCAGCAGCAGTCGAACAAATTTCAAGGCCACAGTGTGGCACCGTAACAGAAGCTGCAAGAGGCAGCAGTCAAACAAATTTCAAGGCCACAGAGTTGCACCGTAACAGCAGCTGTTAGAGGCAGCAGCAGTCGAATACATTTGCTAGGACACAGAGTGTCACCGTAACAGCAGCTGCAAGAGGCAGCAGCAGAACAAATTTCAAGGCCACAGAGTGGCACCGTAACAGCAGCTGCAAGAGGCAGCAGTCAAAGAAATTTCAAGGCCACAGAGTGGCACCATAAAAGCAGCTGCAAGAGGCTACAGCAGTCAAACAAATTTCAAGGCCACAGAGTGGCACCGTAACAGCAGCTGCAAGAGGCAGCAGTCAAACAAATTTCAAGATCACAGAGTGGCACTCTAACAGCAGCTGCAAGAGACAGCAGCAGTCGAACAAATTTCAAGGCCACAGAGTGGCACCGTAACAGCAGCTGCAAGAGGCAGCAGTCAAACAAATTTCAAAGTCACAGAGTGGCACTCTAACAGCAGCTGCAAGAGACAGCAGCAGTCGAACAAATTTCAAGGCCACAGAGTGACACCGTAACTGCAGCTGCAAGAAAATAACACCAATACAATAAATTGAGAGGCAACCAAAACAATACTAGAAAACTAGTCAAGTCGGTGTAACAAAAGGCCTCATCTATATCAATACCAAAAAGTACACCATTAATAAATAATGTTTGCTTTATTAATACATCAGAATGATATACACACAGAGTTTAAAACAGTGGTGGTAACTACACATACAAAAAAAGGAGGAGCACACAAAGGTAATAAGTAGAGATGAGCGAGTAGTGAAATATTCGAAAGTTCGAAATTCGATTCGAATAGACCGCGAAATTCGACTATTCGACCGAATATCGAATCCCATTAAAGTCTATGGGAAAAAAATGCTCGCCACTTGGAAATCTCAATTCGACCACTTGGAGGTCACCAAGTCCACCCTGAAACCTCAGAAAAGGATGCCAACACTGCTGGAATGCAACTGGGACAGCAGGGGAAGCATGTCTGGGTGCATATAACGCGCCCAAGTCGCACTATTACGCCACTATCACAGCCTCTCAACAATACACTCCAAAGACAATATAACCTCTCTGTAAAGTGAGACCATACAAGGAAACCTTCTTTCCTCTACATTGCCATGGACCCCAAGCCATACTAGACAAAAAAGAAGATAAAATTCTGCACCCCTTAAAATCACGTTGCCTATGACAACCACAGATGGCATAGGCAAGGGGGAAAGCAAATAGACCCCACCCCTAATTGTCATTGTGTGTGTGTGTGAGATGTGGTCAGACATGTCTTCTTTAAAATGTAAAAACAACTCAAACACATGCAGAAGCCTTAAAATGCCCAAATTGTTGGCGCTTGAGATGTCAGTGACCCGACCTGGCCCAGTGTCATGTCTAGCAGGTAAAGCAGTGGGGATGTTGAGGGATGCGTAGGACCGCAAAAGGCAGGAAGAGGCCGTGGGCTGGCCAGAGGCTCATGGAAAATTTTGTGGAGGCCCAAGAGGTGAGACGTCTTAAAAATTGTGTGGAGGCTAAAGAGGTGAGACCTCTTAAAAATTATGTGGAGGCCCAAGAGCTGAGACCTCTTAAAAATTATGTGGAGGCCCAAGAGGTGAGACGTCTTAAAAATTATGTGGAGGCCCAAGAGGTGAGACGTCTTAAAAATTGTGTGGAGGCTAAAGAGGTGAGACCTCTTAAAAATTATGTGGAGGCCCAAGAGGTGAGACCTCTTAAAAATTATGTGGAGGCCCAAGAGGTGAGACCTCTTAAAAATTATGTGGAGGCCCAAGAGGTGAGACCTGTTAAAAATTGTGTGGAGGCTAAAGAGGTGAGACCTCTTAAAAATTGTTTGTAGGCCCAAGAGGTGAGACCTCTTAAAAATTATGTGGAGGCCCAAGAGGTGAGACCTCTTAAAAATTATGTGGAGGCCAAAGAGGTGAGACCTCTTAAAAATTTTGTGGAGGCCCAAGAGGTGAGACCTTGATAAAATTTTGTGGAGGCCCAAGAGGTGAGACCTTGATAAAATTATGTGGAGGCCCAAGAGGTGAGACCTGTTAAAAATTTTGTGGAGGCCCAAGAGGTGAGACCTGTTAAAATTTGTGGAGTCTAAAGAATTGAGACCTGTTAAAAATTGTGTGGAGGCTAAAGAGGTGAGACCTCTTAAAAATTATGTGGAGGCCCAAGAGCTGAGACCTCTTAAAAATTATGTGGAGGCCCAAGAGGTGAGACCTCTTAAAAATTATGTGGAGGCCCAAGAGGTGAGACGTCTTAAAAATTGTGTGGAGGCTAAAGAGGTGAGACCTCTTAAAAATTATGTGGAGGCCCAAGAGGTGAGACCTCTTAAAAATTATGTGGAGGCCCAAGAGGTGAGACCTCTTAAACATTTTGTGGAGGCCCAAGAGGTGAGACCTCTTAAAAATTATGTGGAGGCCCAAGAGGTGAGACCTGTTAAAAATTGTGGTGGAGGCTAAAGAGGTGAGACCTCTTAAAAATTGTTTGTAGGCCCAAGAGGTGAGACCTCTTAAAAATTATGTGGAGGCCCAAGAGGTGAGACCTCTTAAAAAATTATGTGGAGGCCAAAGAGGTGAGACCTCTTAAAAATTTTGTGGAGGCCCAAGAGGTGAGACCTTGATAAAATTTTGTGGAGGCCCAAGAGGTGAGACCTTGATAAAATTTTGTGGAGGCCCAAGAGGTGAGACCTTGATAAAATTATGTGGAGGCCCAAGAGGTGAGACCTGTTAAAAATTTTGTGGAGGCCCAAGAGGTGAGACCTGTTAAAAATTTTGTGGAGTCTAAAGAATTGAGACCTGTTAAAAATTGTGTGGAGGCTAAAGAGGTGAGACCTGTTAAAAATTTTGTGGAGGCCCAAGAGGTGAGACCTGTTAAAAATTTTGTGGAGGCCCAAGAGGTGAGACCTGTTAAAAATTTTGTGGAGGCCCAAGAGGTGAGACCTTGATAAAATTTTGTGGAGGCCCAAGAGGTGAGACCTGTTAAAAATTTTGTGGAGTCTAAAGAATTGAGACCTGTTAAAAATTGTGTGGAGGCTAAAGAGGTGAGACCTGTTAAAAATTTTGTGGAGGCCCAAGAGGTGAGACCTTGATAAAATTTTGTGGAGGCCCAAGAGGTGAGACCTTGATAAAATTATGTGGAGGCCCAAGAGGTGAGACCTGTTAAAAATTTTGTGGAGGCCCAAGAGGTGAGACCTGTTAAAAATTTTGTGGAGGCCCAAGAGGTGAGACCTGTTAAAAATTTTGTGGAGGCCCAAGAGGTGAGACCTTGATAAAATTTTGTGGAGGCCCAAGAGGTGAGACCTTGATAAAATTATGTGGAGGCCCAAGAGGTGAGACCTGTTAAAAATTTTGTGGAGGCCCAAGAGGTGAGACCTGTTTAAAATTTTGTGGAGGCCCAAGAGGTGAGACCTGTTAAAAATTTTGTGGAGGCCCAAGAGGTGAGACCTGTTAAAAATTTTGTGGAGGCCCAAGAGGTGAGACCTGTTAAAAATTTTGTGGAGGCCCAAGAGGTGAGACCTGTTAAAAATTTTGTGGAGGCCCAAGAGGTGAGACCTTGATAAAATTTTGTGGAGGCCCAAGAGGTGAGACCTTGATAAAATTATGTGGAGGCCCAAGAGGTGAGACCTGTTAAAAATTTTGTGGAGGCCCAAGAGGTTGAGACCTGTTAAAAATTTTGTGGAGGCCCAAGAGGTGAGACCTCTTAAAAATTATGTGGAGGCCCAAGAGGTAAGACCTCTTAAACATTTTGTGGAGGCCCAAGAGGTGAGATCTCTTAAACCTTCTGTGGAGGCCCAAGAGGTGAGACCTCTTAAACATTTTGTGGAGGCCCAAGAGGTGAGACCTCTTAAAAATTATGTGGAGGCCCAAGAGGTGAGACCTCTTACAAATTATGTGGAGGCCCAAGAGGTGAGACGTCTTAAAAATTGTGTGGAGGCTAAAGAGGTGAGACCACTTAAAAATTATGTGGAGGCCCAAGAGGTGAGACCTCTTAAAATTATGTGGAGGCCCAGAGGTGAGACCTCTTAAACATTTTGTGGAGGCCCAAGAGGTGAGACCTCTTAAACATTTTGTGGAGGCCCAAGAGGTGAGACCTCTTAAAAATTTTGTGGAGGCCCAAGAGGTGAGACCTGTTAAAAATTTTGTGGAGGCCCAAGAGGTGAGACCTGTTAAAAATTTTGTGGAGGCCCAAGAGGTGAGACCTGTTAAAAATTTTGTGGAGGCCCAAGAGGTGAGACCTTGATAAAATTTTGTGGAGGCCCAAGAGGTGAGACCTTGATAAAATTATGTGGAGGCCCAAGAGGTGAGACCTGTTAAAAATTTTGTGGAGGCCCAAGAGGTGAGACCTGTTAAAATTTTGTGGAGGCCCAAGACGTGAGACCTCTTAAAAATTATGTGGAGGCCCAAGAGGTGAGACTTCTTAAAAATTATGTGGAGGCCCAAGAGGTGAGACGTCTTAAAAATTATGTGGAGGCCCAAGAGGTAAGACCTCTTAAACATTTTGTGGAGGCCCAAGAGGTGAGATCTCTTAAACATTTTGTGGAGGCCCAAGAGGTGAGACCTCTTAAACATTTTGTGGAGGCCCAAGAGGTGAGACCTCTTAAAAATTATGTGGAGGCCCAAGAGGTGAGACCTCTTACAAATTATGTGGAGGCCCAAGAGGTGAGACGTCTTAAAAATTGTGTGGAGGCTAAAGAGGTGAGACCTCTTAAAAATTATGTGGAGGCCCAAGAGGTGAGACCTCTTAAAAATTATGTGGAGGCCCAAGAGGTGAGACCTCTTAAACATTTTGTGGAGGCCCAAGAGGTGAGACCTCTTAAACATTTTGTGGAGGCCCAAGAGGTGAGACCTCTTAAAAATTTTGTGGAGGCCCAAGAGGTGAGCCATAAATATATAATTTTTTCTTATTTACGGAGCAATTCTACGGCGGTTAAGGAGGAGGAGGAGGAGGTGGAGGAGGAAATGGCACTTCATACAGATGGCACTTCACTTTTGGCTGCTTTCCACTGTTGGAGAAGCAAAGTCCGGGTCAATCCACTTGCTGTTCATTTTGATTAGCGTCAGCCTGTCGGCACTGTCGGTTGACAGGCGGCTGCGCTTATCGGTTATAATGCCCCCGGCTGCGCTGAACACCCTTTCTGATAGCACGCTGGCGGCAGGGCAGGCAAGCACCTCCAAGGCGTACAGGGACAGTTCCAGCCACGTGTCCAACTTGGAGACCCAGTAAGTGTAGGACGCCGAGGGATCGGGGAGGACAGGGGTACGGTCTGCCAGGTACTCCCGCAACATCCGCCGATACTTGTCCCTCCTGCTGATAGCGGGCCCCGCAGTGATGGAAGTTGCACGAGGGGGTGCCATGAACGTGTCCCACACCTTGGAGAGTGTTCCCCTGGTGGCTGTGGGCCTGATTGATGTTGTGGGACTCTGGGAGACCCTCTCCTCTCTGCCGCCAGCGATGGTGGGTGGGAAAATCTCCATCATGTTCTGCACGAGTTCCCTCTGGTATTCCAGCAATCGATTCGTCCTCTCCTCTACCGGAATAAAAGAGGAGACGTTATCTTTATACCGGGGGTCCAGGAGTGCGAAGACCCAGTACAGTTTGTTCTCCACTATCCGGACAACACGTGTGTCCCGGGAAAAGCAGCCCAGCATGAAGTCAGCCATGTGTGCCAGACTCTGAATAGGCATGACGTCACTGCCCCCACCAGAAGGATCACTTGCCATTTCCTCCTCTTCCTCTTCCGCCTCCTCTCCGCCCCATCCGCGCTGAACCAATGGGACGCACACAGCCTGACTGCTACCCTCGCCGCCAGCATCCTCCTCCTCTTCCACAGCCACCTCCACGTCGTCCTCCTCCTCCTCATCCTCCTCCTCCTGCAACTGCCACCGTGAAGCAGACAAAAGTGTGGTCTGACTGTGTAGCTCCGTTGCGTCTCCTCCTACCCCCGTCTCCTCTGCGTGCAATGCGTTCTCCCTTATTGCGATGAGTGATTCTTTAAGGACGCATAGGAGCGGGATGGTTACGCTCACTATAGCGTCCTCGCTGCTGACCTTCTTGGTGGACTCCTCAAAGATACGCAGTACATCGCATATGTCTGCCATCCATGGCCACTCGTGGTTGGCAAACTGAGGGAGCTGAGTTGGAGGCACGCGTGGATTCATAATCTGGTACTCCATCAATGCTCTCTGCTGCTCACACACCCTGGCCAACATGGAATAGGTGGAATTCCAGCGAGTCGGCAGGTCGCACAACAGCCGATGTTCAGGCAAATGGAGGCGTTGCTGGAGTTTTTTTAAGCTAGCAGCAGCTACAGTTGACTTCCGAAAGTGAGCGCACAAGCGCCGCACTTTCACCAGTAGCTCTGCCAGGTTGGGGTAAGTCTTTAGAAATTTTTGGACTACCAGATTAAAAACGTGGGCCAGGCATGGTACGTGATTGAGTTCGGCAAGCTCCAGAGCCGCCACCAGGTTACGGCCGTTATCGCACACGACCATGCCTGGTCCTAGCTGCAGCGGCGACAGCCACATCTCCGTCTGCTGCAATATGGCGTCCCTCACCTCTGGGGCGCTGTGCTTCCTGTCGCCCAAGCTGATGAGCTTAAGCACCGCCTGCTGACGTCTCCCCGCGCCAGTGCTGCAACGCTTCCAGCTAGCGGCTGAGGGCGATGTTAAGGCAGAGGAGGAGGAGGAGGAAGAGGAGGGGGGTGTATCAGAACCCATGCTGGCAATCTTGGGCGGGGGTGGTAGGTAGGCCGTCTCTGTTTGCGACCCCGTCCCCGCTTCCACAACATTCACCCAGTGTGCCGTCAAAGAAATGTATCGTCCCTGGCCGCAAGCGCTTGTCCACGAGTCGGTGGTCAAGTGGACCTTTGCGCTGACTGCGTACCTCAGGGCCCGCCTGATGTTACGCGACACGTGCTGGTGCAGGGCGGGGACGGCACTCCGGGAAAAGTAGTGGCGGCTGGGGACGGAATAGCGAGGTGCGGCAGCCGCCATCAGGTCGCGGAAGGCCTGCGTCTCCACAAGCCTAAACGGCAACATCTCCAGGGCCAGCAGTTTGGAGATGTGGCAGTTTAAGGCTTGGGCTTGGGGGTGACTCGAGGCGTACTTCCGCCTGCGGTCGAACGCCTGCGAGATGGACAGTTGTTGGGACGAGGAGTGTGAAGGTGCAGGCGAAGAGGCGGGGGAAGGGGAGGCTGAAGGAGAAGGCCCCAAAGTAGCCGAGGCAGAGGCAGATGTGGAGGTGTCCTGGCTGGAGGTCTGGACCGCAGTGGCAGCACACAACAAAGGGGAAGAGGCAGTGGCAGCAAGACCGGGCGCAGGTTGTATTGCGTTTGCTCTCTCCCACTCAGCCCAGTGCTTGAATTCCAAGTGACGCCGCATGCCTGAGGTGGTCATATTGCTCTTCTCAGAGCCCCTACTCAGTTTTGAGTGGCAGAGTGTGCAAACCGCGCTCAGTTTGTCATCCGCACAAACATTAAAAAATCTCCACACCACAGAAGTACGAGGCCTCGATGGGGGAGCTTCGCGCGACTGCCCGCTGCCGGGAACAGCTTCGGCCCTGCTGGCTGTGGCCTCACTTCTCTGTCTGGACTGTCCTCTGCCTATGGACATCCCTCTGCCTGTGGACATCCCTCTGCCTCTGGACATCCCTCTGCCTCTTGCTGCCTTTTTCGGTGCTGCGCAGACCACCACCTCTCCACTGCTTTCCTCGCTGGACATCACCCCTGGCCAAGTGGGGTCGGTCATTTCGTCATCCACCACCTCCTCTTCCACTTCCTCACTCTGCTCCTCCTGCTGCCCACTGGACATTCCAACAGCCTCCCTTGATGGCAACTGCGTCTCATCATCATCATCGCTCATGATAACAGATGCTGGCTCAGGGTCCACATCAGCAGGAGATGGCGAAAACTCAAGTGTTTGGGCATCACTACAAACAAATTCCTCTGCTAGCTCCTGGGATTCTTCCGGCACATCTGAAAAAGGACCCGAAAAGAGCTCCTGGGAGGGGTCAATGGTGGGATGACTCTGTTGGCCAGGTGTGGAGGAAGGAGGGTCAGAGTGAGACTGTGTGGATGACTGGCTGGTGGACAACTGTGTGGAAGCGCTATCGGCTATCCATTGCACCACCTGTTCAACCTGCTCAGGCCTCAACAGCGGTGTAACCCGCCCCCTGCTTAACTGTCCCATAAAGGCAGGGATTCTGGATGAGCGGGATCCTGGCTGACCCTCACCAGCACGCATTGTATCCCCACTGGCTTCAACAAGGCCCCCAACAGCATTTCCGCGCCCCCGTCCTCGTCCACGTCCTATTCCGCTAGCCCCCCTCCGCATTTTATTTTTTTTTGGTTACAATATTTTGCCTTCACAGCCGTGAAATTATTTTGCAAGAGAACGCACAGTACAGTTGCCAATTATAAGGCCTAAATATTTTATAGTTCAAGGTACACAGCCGTGTACTAACTGTTCAGACGGTGTGTATTAACACCAGGTATTTAAATTAGTTTGCAAGAGAACGCACAGTACAGTTGCCAATTATAAGGCCTATATATTTTATAGTTCAAGGTACACAGCCGTGTACTAACTGTTCAGACGGTGGGTATTAACACCAGGTATTTAAATTAGTTTGCAAGAGAACGCACAGTACAGTTGCCAATTATAAGGCCTATATATTTTATAGTTCAAGGTACACAGCCGTTTACTAACTGTTCAGACGGTGGGTATTAACACCAGGTATTTAAATTAGTTTGCAAGAGAACGCACAGTACAGTTGCCAATTATAAGGCCTATATATTTTATAGTTCAAGGTACACAGCCGTGTACTAACTGTTCAGACGGTGGGTATTAACACCAGGTATTTAAATTAGTTTGCAAGAGAACGCACAGTACAGTTGCCAATTATAAGGCCTATATATTTTATAGTTCAAGGTACACAGCCGTGTACTAACTGTTCAGACGGTGGGTATTAACACCAGGTATTTAAATTAGTTTGCAAGAGAACGCACAGTACAGTTGCCAATTATAAGGCCTATATATTTTATAGTTCAAGGTACACAGCCGTGTACTAACTGTTCAGACGGTGGGTATTAACACCAGGTATTTAAATTAGTTTGCAAGAGAACGCACAGTACAGTTGCCAATTATAAGGCCTATATATTTTATAGTTCAAGGTACACAGCCGTGTACTAACTGTTCAGACGGTGGGTATTAACACCAGGTATTTAAATTAGTTTGCAAGAGAACGCACAGTACAGTTGCCAATTATAAGGCCTATATATTTTATAGTTCAAGGTACACAGCCGTGTACTAACTGTTCAGACGGTGGGTATTAACACCAGGTATTTAAATTAGTTTGCAAGAGAACGCACAGTACAGTTGCCAATTATAAGGCCTATATATTTTATAGTTCAAGGTACACAGCAGTAGTGCCAAATATAGTTTGGTATGTAGCAGAGCACCTAATACACCACTAATGCCTCTCTCTGTCCCTACTCCAGCAGCTATCCCTGAATACAGCAGCCGTTCTCTGTAAAGTCTATATTGTAGTAAAGCTATCACTGTACTGCACTATAGTAGCCCTGATAAGGGCTTTTAATCACGCTCCTGCCTGTCCAACAGCTAAAACCTGTCTCTCCCTTCTCCAGCCTCTGTCCCTGACTAAGTTCACGCAGCATATGCGTACGAGCAGGAAGAGCTGAGTTTTTAATATTCGAGGTCACATGGTTTTTCCAGCCAATCCATGTAGACGCCGTTTTCGCGCTGCCAGCGTGCTCAGCGTGCCTGTCATACCCCCCCTGCATGGTGATTGGTGGAAAAAGAGCGCCAGGGAAGGTGGGAGGGGAAACGAATTCTAAGTGCGCCATCGCCGTTATACTCGAACGAAATCGAGTACGCCGAATAGCGTAGTATTCGATCGAATACCAGCTCGATCGAACACTACTCGCTCATCTCTAGTAATAAGCATTGCAACTAAATACTCAATATTATTGCAAACATTGAATTATAATCACGGTAACTGGTAAAGTGCCAGTGCAAAAGATGGTACCAGATGCAACACATATAACAGAATGTAATCACATTAACCAGGTAAAAAAATCAAATACAGACCAGTGTCAACCTCCAACCCCGACGTACGTTTCGCAAATGCTTCCTCAAGGGGATACACCATGCTGTGTCCAGCGCTTATTTATAGTCCCACAGTGATTAAAAATATAGAACATGCGGTCCAATACAGATCGAGGAGGAACCAGTGAATAATCCGGCGTGCGTTCCACCCTGGGACGCAAATTACGTCACTTCCGGTCCTAAAGACCTCCCACAGAGCCCCAAATAATAAGGCATATGTGACACATATTGCAGCCGAACGGCCAGAGTCCTGCCTGAACAATAGAATAAATAAAGTGGTGCCTATCATCAAATAAAATAACTACTGAGTGCCGCTACATACCCCGCGTCCTACATGCGCGTACGCTAATATGCGCTAACTTGGCCCTACAAATGAAATAGTAAGAGAAAACTACACTAGTTAATAATGAATTGTACAATATGTCTCAGAATAAGGTGTGAATAAATGTGATGTGATAAAGTGAAACCCATCAAAAATATATGTGAGTGTGAGAATCATGTGAAAAACAAGTGAAAATCATAGAAATCATAAACATGAAAATGCAAAAGCAGCATAAAATGTGTGAAATAAATATATGAAGAATGTGAAGAAAAAATTGTGTATAAAGTGAGGAAGTGAATGTGTGGTGTGTGCGGGTATATATCATAAAGTGTGATCATATAAAAATAAGTGAGAATTGAGAAAAAAGCAATGAAATTGCGAAAATGATGACAAAAAAAAAAAAAGGGAAATGATAAATAAAAAAAATAATAAAAATGAGAGACACATGGACGACACAACAGGCAGGATCATGCTGGCAATGGTTCTTCACTCCTTCGAACTACAAAAGAAATCGAAAAATAAATACTAAAAAAGGACCGCATAAACATGAAATAAATTAACCATAAAATAAAATTGAAATAAAAGCACAGAAACACATAAATCACATAAACGCAAACCAATACGATAGAAACCATTACTAGAGCACAAAAGGTAAATGGTATCCAAAGACAAAGAAGAAGAGCCAAACAAAAATCACCAAATACACTTAATAATCGAATATATTTATAAAAATGGAACGAAGCTTATGCATTCATTGAGCCCCCGGGGTGAGATCGTATCCAAACGGAAAATCCATCTGGTCTCCCTCTGGGCCAAGATCCGTTTCCAATCCCCACCCCGTTGCCCTATCAGAATGCGATCTATCCCTCTTACCTTGAATGATGTTTCATCACAGTTGTGGTGAGTTTTGAAATGTCGAGGGATCGTCTTTAAAGTGGTGATATCTACCTCCTCCCTTGCAGCTATTATCCCCAAAACGTGCTCCCTGGTTCTTCTTCTCAATTCCCGGGATGTCAATCCAACATATAGTAACCCGCAGGGGCAACTTGCCACATAGACGACACCGGCCGTACTGCATGTGATAGTATGGGTGATCTCATACGTTCTGTGACCTGAGGAGTCTGTAAAATATTGGTGGTTAATACATTGGGGCACGCCACACAACCACCACAAGGTTTGCACCCCCATTTGGGGCCCTTGGAACCAAACACCCTCTCCATATTGGTTCCCCCATGATGACTACGTACCAACTGATCTCGCAGATTTCTCTCCCTCCGATACGTAATATGGGGGCGTAATGGTAAGATCTTCCTCAAGACCGAATCCATGCGTAGCACATTCCAATATTTCGCAAGGATGGAATTCACTTCCTTATATCCCGAATTATAAGATGTAATAAATCTCATGGCTTGCTGGTTCCCAACTTGTCTCTGCCTATATGTTGGTTGGAGCAGGGATGCTCGTGGGGACTTCTTGGCCCTCATATAGCCTCTCTCCACAATCGATCGTTGGTAACCTCTGGCCACAAAACGTTCTGCGAGTTCTTTCGCTCTCACTTCAAAGGTCTCTTCACTTGAACATAACCGACGTAATCTCAAGAATTGTCCAGTAGGGATACTCTCAATGAGACGACGGGGATGGGATGACTGGGCATGTAAAAGGCTATTGACTGCGGTAGGTTTGCGGAAAATATCAGTACAGACAAATCCTTCTGTGTCCACCTGTAACTGAACGTCCAAAAAGTCCATGTTAGCACGGCCCATTTTATATGTGAGTTTTATGTTCAAGTCATTACAATTCAGACCGACCATAAAAGCATCCAACTCCTCACGGGATCCCTGCCAGATAATGAGAATATCGTCGATGTAACGATTCCACAAGTGGACTTTCTCAATCTGGTCAACTGGGTCCGTGAGGAAAATCATCCTTTCCCACAGCCCCAGGAAAAGATTGGCATAGGACGGCGCACATGCCGCCCCCCAGGGGCGTAGCTATAGGGGAAGCAGGGGAAGCGGCTGCTTTGGGGCCCAGACTCACAAGGGGCCCCCTCAGGAGGAATACTAAAAGATTTTATTGTCAAGGCCCCCTCAACAGTATTATACAATAACATTATATATAGTATATACGTGTAGGAAACGGACGGAAGCGGCTGCCGGGCCTCGTCTGAGAGAGCAGTTTTGACCAGCCACAGGAGTGGGGGATGTGCGAGTTGGGGGGTTGCGAGGGGGGGGCCCATTCTAAAATTTGCTGTGGGGCCCGGTCAGTTGTAGTTACGCCACTGCCGCCCCCATGGCCGTTCCCTGGAG
>ONZH01028524.1:0-40175 GCA_900303285.1 Rhinella marina
AGAACAAATGGCATCAGTACTTGATCAGGTTACATTGCCATTACCTTCTATTGCATCCTTGTTGGAGTTTCAATCTCACACGACCAGAATATCTGCATGTGATTGTCTGGCTGATAAACCATTATCAGAGTCACTATCTGTCTCATTTAGATGGACTATGTAAAACCATCCTGGAGGGAAAAACCAATGAGCTTCCTGTATAAAATCCTGTCTCTAAGGCCAGTTTGTCTTCATTTCTCTAAATTGGCCAAATATTTAACGTCAATTAAGAAGATGTAGGAGCCACAGATGCAATTGGGCTTCCCTTACCATTCTAAATTTGCCTAGGGGATCTTTCGCACTTATATTCCCAAATCATGTTGGATTCCTAATAGACAGGAACAGAGGATTACACTCATTATGTTTAATCGTTTGGTGATGTTCCCTTCAGGATGTCATCTTCTGCAACAAATTTCATCCTTACTGACTCTACAGCTTCCACTGGTTTATCTTTCCCATTACGTTAGGACTAGTGTTCATCCACTTATCTCCAATGTCCACAGTTGGTACGGTCATCTCTAACACTGCACAATTACCAAGACTGGGTCGTTCCTGTCACAACAGATGTACTGATCTGACCAAAGCCAAATGTCCTATCTGTCATCTGTTCACTACACGCAAAAGTCAAACTTGGCAGTTCCTGACTCATCTTGATAAAATACCATTGGAATTTTTTCCCCTTGTACCAATATAAACCAACAATAAGACATATAATAACATTATGGCCCTGAGCCTGGCAGTTGTGCTATGTTACGCGGGATCCATTCCAATTAGACAGCCATCGTGTTTACAGGACTTGATGTAGATCCTCAAACGTGATTTCGGACTTTCCATACGCTCTGCTCACCACTACCCAATCTCCTGGTTGTAAAGATTGAGTTCTCTTATGCAGTCTGGACTGAAAGAAACTAAAACTTGGACATACACATTAGACAGTCGTTTGTGAGACAGATAATGAGACAGAGACTGTTTGTGAGACAAGACTTTGAAACACTACAATGCTTTCTGGAGCTATTGGGGAAATAGAGATCTAACTAGGACATTCTCAAAGAGTATTCCCAAGGACTCAGGCTATCTGTCCAGTTAGAAGATCCAGGAGTAGATATTCCTCCTAGTCAGTTATCCTTTAGCTGTAGCTTTGCTACAGGCAGGTCTCAATATCCTGGAAAGAGAAAATTCAGACAGACAGTATCACATTGTTCCACCTTTGTGAACTGAATGTAGTCAATCCGTAGTCTCTGAAATAGGTAAGATGACCTGAGCATAATGCTTCCTGAATCCATAGTTCTCTCATCATTATTACAGCACTCACCTACGGCAGAATTGTTAAACCAGGACATCCATCACAAAACCAGTCAACCTTCTCTCTCTTGATTTGCCCATGTTCTAAAATCCTCTTTAGGTAGAGTGCCCTCTGAAGGAAATTTCTACCGAACCTTTCCAGAGTCCATTCTCAGTCATCACTTCACCTTTTCCTTGATGTTTTTTCTCTTCAGCCTCTGTAGCCGGTATCTGAAAAGACTCACCTTTTGAAGTTACTGGCCCAAACATCCTGTATTACACAGACTTCCACTTACTGTAGGCTTCAGGTAATAGTTTAGCCTTTACCTCCTCAGGTAGCATCAGGGCATCAAACATCTTCATACACTAGCATCATTATTGATGGCTTCCATGATCAAACAAAATCTTGCTCCCCCAAGATAGACAAATAATGAGTGATACTGAAGCATACCTGAATGTTAGCAGTCTTACCCTCAGCCATCTTACAAACCAGTGAGTGCCTTCAGCTCTGCCTCCTGCACTGAATTGCTGAAGGAGTGGTTCTGACTTGACAACATTTAGGTAGGAACAGCATATTCCTCCAAACTGATCCATCTGCAAGAAACTCAATATTTGATTATTAATTGGAAACAATCATGTGAATTTTTTTTTTTTTTTTTTTAAATCAGGAAGACTCATACTACTAATCCCCCCTCCAGAAGAAGCAGAGTGTTAGATTCAAAGCTAGACCTTGATGACAGAGTAGAGAACTACATCACCATCTACTCCTACATGTAATACAACCCTTACATCATTGTGAATAGTGGCACATGTTTGCTGTGAGGCAATGGCAGTCACTAAGATTGATAGATAATAGGACACAGCATTTGCTCAGGATATCCTATTTCGTTCCTTGCACTTGAGGGGGCTGAACAATTCTCCCTCCATGGGCGAGGAAATGGGCATGTAACTCACAAACTCCTTCCCCTTTTTGTGGAGTACGATGAGATACCACACCGCTTAGGCCCTTTGTTCATTCAACTTTTTTCACCCTCCTTTATGGAACTTACACAACATGGAGGGCCATAATGACTTCACTCAGGCCTAGCCAGTACCACTTCCCAGATGATCCTCAACCATCCATAAAGGCAGCAGTTAAGATTTTCTTTTCTCATGCATGTCTGAGGTCTATTCAAAACTCAATTACTCATCTGCTGGAGTCTATTGGAAACTTCTTCACACTCTCTGTCTGTCTGAACATATCAGACAATGTGAACCCGATCATCTAGATCTTCCTCTCAGACTAAGTGAGATCCCACTGTTGAAGCTATTAACTTGAGAGAGAGATCCACCACTTTACCTTGGACTAAACTTCCAAATTCACCAACATCATGAGAAAGCTTTCCATATTTTAGCTAACTCCTACAGAACAGCATAGGTAAGTCCTCTGATTGGAATTTCTACTCATCATGACAAACATTTCACTAGGGACCAAGGACACTTTCTAATTGGCATCATAGGTGCAATCACTGTAATCAGAATTTTCCAAATTTTTTAACTATGGGATATTCAATTTAGAATTATTAGCAGACAGTTTACAGATAGTACATGTAACTAAATTTCTGTGTCTGCAGATGCGTTACCAGCCCTCATATGGGGGGGGTTGAATTCCTTAGGAAGGGGGTTTATCTCCATGAGCACTAGAGGGGGATGTGAGGTAGGAGCAGAAAACACTATGAGCTGCACATTCCAAAGGAGGGGGTGAAGACACAGGATGTTTCTTATAGAAACTACAAGGTACAGAAGACACAAAGGGGGTTTGTAACAGAAATTGAGACAGAAGGGGATGGGTGCCACATGGTTTTTTTTTCTTTCTTTGTTCTCTCAGGATTCAAAAATCCTCCATCTGAAATAGAAATATTGTCCATTTTTCTCAACTTACTTCAGCTTTCTATCAGTCACTTCCATAAACAATATTTCAACGTGCACCAGCCTATATTTCTCCTTCCAGTTCCACTTCTCTTTTTCCTTCCATTCACTTTCCACAATCCTTCATTTATTTCTACCTCCTGATTGCATCCCTAATGAACACATGTCTTCATTTCCTTACTGAAACTTTTCCATTTCTTTCAACTATTAAACTGAGGCAGCTGATCTCCTCTTTATAATCCAGCGACATTAGAATTACCCATTCTTACTTAATATTAATATCTTATTAATATTCTTCCAAATCGGGAAACCGCAAAACTAACTAACCTAGACTCTTCTCAACCAGGTATACACAAAATAAAATAAGCGAAAATAAAAATAAAAATTCATCCAGTTGAGGGAACCTCAAAACTACATAATCTAGGCTCTTCCGATAAGGGGATACGATCT
The DNA here is from genome assembly GCA_900303285.1 of Rhinella marina. Taxonomy (NCBI): domain Eukaryota; kingdom Metazoa; phylum Chordata; class Amphibia; order Anura; family Bufonidae; genus Rhinella; species Rhinella marina. The sequence continues at coordinate 3,679 of ONZH01028524.1, forward strand.
CTCTTACTCTTCGTAGGGACACACAGTCTTAATAACTTCTAATTTCTTCTTAAATATGAAATTAGTATTAATCCTACTTCTATCATGAGGACCCCTGGTCACAACTCATGAAAGTCCTCCAACCCCCTCGTCAGGGAGTTGGCTGGGTTTCCCAACTCTACGTCACCGGATACAACTACCAGCTGACTAAAGCTTCCGCTCTGTTCAGTACGTCAGAAATGAAAGGGATAGCCACACAAAGAAGGAATTCATAGGGTTCTTTCGTTCCAAAGTACAGATCAGCTTTTAATTTGAACCCAGTGAATACCACCTAATCCAACACTGAGAATACGCTTGTGCAAAAACTCAGAGGAGCTATATGTAAGAAATAAAACTTTCTTACCTTGCTGCAGCATGTGACCTCGTCTGATGGTTTTGCTCAAGTCCTTCTTTAACGGTTGAATTGATGATATTCAAGCTGATCTGCCCCACGTTGCTTGGGCGCCATTTGTAATCGCCATTCTTGCGATAACCTTCTTCTTTGTGTGGTGCCAAATCGATTGGAAGAATTAGTATGCGCGCCATACTTCTTTCACAGTGATACCACAACACAGATTGGTTTCATTGGAAATACTTCACATCCCCCAAGCAAGAGCCAGTTTATTAAAGAGACAGACACTTAAATAGTAGCTATGACATAGACAAAAAGGGGTGTTACTTAGGCAGAGTGATTGGTTCTTTGACACAAGGGTGTAGTTCAGGAACTTCAACACTGAGTTCATTGGTTAATTTGAAAGAGGCAAATTAACATTCCAACCTCCCCCCCTACAGCTATCTTGAAACCTTAAAACAAAGAGAGTGTTCACGTGACTCACATAGCTAATTAGCTGCCATCTAGTGGTCAAAGATGAGTAGTACAGGCCTTAACTCGATATATATATAAACCTATCTCTCACACCATCTGGCACCATCTAAACCTGAGCCTTCATACGGTCATGTGCACGAGCCTTAAAGGGTTTGTCCAGGCTTTTTTTTTTAATTTGCCCAAACCTGCTCCCTGCCTCTCCTTTCTGGACCTGGCTCAAGGACCCTCTTTACTGGACTGCTGGTTCCCTTCTGTCAGCTATGCATGGAGGGGGTCACATGCACTGCTGCAGCCAGTAACTGGCCTCAGCAGTGTCTCCAAGCAGCACGTCACTGCTGGGTCACATACCGCCTGGGCATATGTCAAGGCTGAGGACTGTCATTGCTGCAGTGGTGCACATGACCCTGTCAACTGGACAAGCTCTTTGAGATTCAGTGGATATGAGGAAGACACTCAAATAAGTGGTAGACATGCTCAGGAGCTATATTCACACATTGAGGTTATGTCATGGTGTGAATACACGTGTGAATATACCCCAGGTGATTCAGTTGCTTTTAACACTACTATAGATATGCCTAGTGTTAAAGGGGTTGTCTGCTTTATTCATATGATGACCTATCCTGAGGATGCGGGGGGAAAGGGGCGACTTCCATCAGCTGGTTGAAGAGAAGGCTGCGCTGCCTCCTCTTCATTGTTTACTCACTTCTATGGGGTGGCACCTTCCTATGTACTTGAATGGAAGGAGCCATCCCATTGAAGTGAAGCTTTAATTACGGTTGTCACGCCAAGCAGGTAAACAATAAAGAGAAGGCAGTGCTCGCAGGAGCATAGACTTCTCTTCAAACAGCTGATTGGTGGGGGGGCTGGGAGTCGGCCCCCCGCCGATCTGATAGTGAAGATTTCATCAATATGAATAAAGTGGACAACCCCTTTAATTGTTAATTTTAATGTCAGACACTTAAACGGGTTTCACAGGAATTATATCTAAGGGGGCAGGGAGAGGAGAGACCGGCTGAAAAGCCTGACTCTGCATTTTACTGTTACAGTCTTCAGATTACATTACATACTGAACACGGATTCTCCTAAGGAGCACTCATTGTTGCTAAGGGGACACTTTACTGGTTGTTGAAAAAAAGATGAAAAAAGTATGCCAGCCCTCGAGTGGAGTAGAAATTTTTTTGTGACAAAATCAGGCGCAAAATATGGCGCACCTACATAAATCGGTTGGAAAATAGGCGCAAAATGTAAAAAAACTTCTAAATTAGCCTAAGAAATCAAAATAGACAAATGAGGCGCAAATGCCTCCAAAACAGACACATTTTCAGTAGTAAATGTGACTACAAATATAAGACAGTCTAAAATAGCATTTTTCTGCCTAAAAACAGGCACAGACACTATAGTAAATGTGCTCCACTGTTTCTGGGCAGTGTCCGCAGATCACCCGATAAACCAGGGTTACGCTTATTCATTGGAAGATCTGCAGCACCTTTACAAGGGCAGACTGTCAGGAATTAATGATCATTGGAATGTTCCCGATAATCTGACCGACAATTGGGTAGTCTAATGAAGTGTCAATTTATCACTTTGGGGGTTGTTGGTTGTAATCTGATTTCACAGTGTTGTATAGTATGGTGGTATAATCTTCCAGATCTGCTGATTGGGACAAGTAAAGACGTTTTAACCTCTGGATTTATACCAGCAAAGCCTCTGTCAGACCGTGTGTTGTGTGTACTTGACTGTAGACGTCTGCCTAGATACAGTTACAGTCTATTACCATCAAATGCAACTGCTATGCAAACAAGTAATCATGTACTATTGACTTTCACTGGTACTCTTCCACATTTCCAAGATATGTCACTTAGGGTCACACAGATACAGCAGATGTAACCCATTATTTGCAGTGATAAGGAGTTCAGATTGTTATTTTTTTACACTCATTGACAAAAAAATACCGCACCCAGATAGAAGTGTTGGATTGCTGTAAAACTCAGCCTGAAGTTGTGTCTCAGGCAGATATCTAAATGATTTACAGGTGTGGTCTGACTAGACACTGGGTCTTGCCACAAGAGGGTGTAAAAGTATTTACCTCGCTGACCTATAAAAAGGCTCTTAGGGGCTACTTTTGGGTAGTGTACCTCTTGGTGAGAGATAATAGACTTCTAGACACTTTTCTACAATGCACTCGAAGACATTTCACCAGCTCATAGACTTATAGAGGGGGCATGTCATTGGACTGAGAGAAGCACGATGGTCATTTCGACAATTTTTTCTGACCACGCTGTGTTGGGAGGTGTTGAGAGCAGTGGTTACGTGAGGGCAATCACACAGTGGAACGTTTGATACATGGACAAGCACGAGCAGCTCAAACAGTTTTACTGTCCACCATCCAGACAGGTGGCACCTTTGTTATACTCCCCTGTCTCTGCCCAGACCAGACCAGATTGTGTGTTATAGCACCTATTACGGTCCTGTCAACAGCCAGCCACTGTCGCCTTCTTTTGCAGTGGTGTCATGAATGGAAAAACCTGGACTGCTACAGACTGGAACCGTATGGTCTTTAGAGATTAATCCAGGTTCTATATGGGATACAACAACAGTTGGGTTTGATTATGGAGACATTGTAGTTAGCACTTCAATCATACACCAGATTACTGGTCCACAGGCCCAGCTGCAACATCTGTGGGCAAATGTGCCACAGATACCATAGAAAACCTGTATGCCTCAACTTCCAACCATATCTCATCTGGTATCCTGGCTAGAGGAGGCCCAACAGGGTCCTACAGCCTTCGTCCCCCATTCAGATCAACTGTACAATAATTGAAGTGACCGCACCAACAATCACTTCACCCGATGAACAAGTGTTTACATGGGCAGATTATCTGGAACGAACGATTCTACAAACATTCGTCCCCAATATTCTGCCCGAATCATTGGGCCTGGTAAATTCATATTTATAAATCAAGTAAATGGCTCATGCACACAAATGTTTTTTTCCCATGTCCGTTCTGTTTTTTTGATGCCCATATGCAGAACCATTCACTTCAATGGGACTGCAAAAAAAAAAAACAAACGGAAGAGACTCCATGTGCATTCCATGTCCGTGTGTCCACATGGCCGTTCTGACAAAAAATAGAACATGTCCTAATATTGTCTGCATTACGGACAACAATAGAACTGTTCTATTATGGGCCGGCCCTTCTGCTCTCCAAAATGCGGAATGCACACGGCCGATATACGTGTTTTGCAGACCGCAAAACATTCAACAGTCGTGTGCATAAGCCCTAAGCGAGTACTCTAAGCACATTCCCTGTCATTGTACTGCCACTGCTTGGTTCTGCACCTGCAGCATGGTCACTATGGGGGTCAATGATGACCAGATATCCGCCACTTTTGAGGCGTGTATCTGACGCAGATTCTGTTGCTTGCCATGGTGCAGCAGAATCTGCGACTTCATCTCTGCTCACGCCTCTGATCACGTCTAAAAAAAGTGGGCGGGAAAGAGGGACGGCTGACAGGCCCATCTTATGGTTTAGGCATAAAAAAATGGGAAAAACTATGAGACAGCAAGGAAGCTGTCTTACATTTTAGAATCGGCACTGCATGCGCCAAAGTTATGTAGAGGCCGTTGCCTCTACATAATTTCGGTGATCCGCTGCCAGCTATAGGGCTCATTAAAGGGGTTGTCCGGGTACAGAGTTGAGTTCAGACGTACCCATAATTTCTCTCAGGCAGCCTGACTGACAAGAGATCCATGACATGCTCCGACATGACATGCTCCGATGCGCTCTCTTCCCCTGCTCTGGATCGGGCAGGACAAGGGCTCTTTTATTTAGAATAACACTGCCGGGCGGAGGGCTTCCTCCCAGCAGTGTGTTCAGTGACGTCACCAGCTCTGATGGGGAGGCTTTAGCGCTGCTCTAGCTGGTGACGTCACTGGGCTCACTGCTGGGCGGAAGCCTTCGCCTGGCAGAGCTCGGTTCGTCACCAGAACTTCACAAAATGTCTTTGCCCTGCGCGATCCAGGGCAAGGCAAAGGAGATCATCGGGGCATGGCGTGCTCCGATGCTCTTGTCAGGCAGGCTGCCTGGGTGAAATTCTGGGTATGCCCGGGTTCAGTTCTGAACTCGTACAACCCCTTTGAGACTGGCGTCCAAAACATCAGTCTTAATAAATGTGCCCTTATATGTATAGATTTAATTCTACATATATGAAACCAAAACCTTATAAAATACAAGTAACAATACACATAAAGCAGTCTATATTACAGATATAAAAGTTGTATTTCCAAATTGCTATGGTTATGCAGCGGACAGATTAGGAGATTATTGCATTACTTGTATTCATTTGTATGTCTAACCTGCCAGACTAAGTACTGAAACCTGAGCCAACTACTTTGTTCTCTAGAGGCAGGACCAAGCCTGGAGTAACCTGACCTGCAAACACACAGAGCTAAGAGCAGCAGCACAGGGAGGAGAGGGGAGGCCGGCAGTAATCTCTCCTGGAGGGGCTTCCATATTCACAATTGACAACACAGCACATCCCCCTGCAGCGGAGAGGGGCTGGGTATAGCATCCCTGCTAAGTGACCTCTGCTACCAGCAAGACAAGTGCACCAGGATGACAGAAGAGTTGTTGCAAACTGGACTTTAAAAACCATGTATCAGAACATGAAGCTGAGACCCAGCTCTGCCCTGGGCAGGCTGGAGACCTACAATGCCCACAGGTAAGAGGATGTGGAAGGTATGATGGAAGGTTTTTGGAGCAGGGAAGTTGTGCTGAGGGATTACCCATGTGAAGTGGTTGTTTACTGTTGCTATGGCAATGGAATGTATCAGAGTATTAAAATGTAATGATGCTTTTCCTGGATACAATGAAGCCACACAGGCTAATGAGCCAAAACTCATCTAGCAGGATCGTTTCTATAGAAATGTGATCACTGAGATGTAAAATATGTGAAAAATCAAAGAATTTTAATGCATCCCAGAACAGAAGGATCTGCTGGGCCTCCTAGCTTCTGAAGTGAAAAAAATGTTGTACAGTTCTGCCTAATATCATAGATTTTGGCCCAGATTTACTAATGTGTATTCAATATTGGTGCAATTTGTTGCAACTAGGGTCTCTACTAGGGATGAGCAAACTTGAGTTTTCAAGTTCGGCGTACAAGGTTCGAGTTATCTAAGAATTCTGTTATGGATTCTGCTACCACAGACCATAACTCTCATAGAGAATAAATGGAGTGGCAGTGGGCATGCATGACATGCCGCTCCTTCAGAACGGGGGGAACGGGTGCCCCATTCTCAAGATCGGTGGGGTCCTAGAGGTGGAACCCCCAGCAATCAGCTAGTTATCCACTATCCTGTAAATAGTGGGTAACTTAAAAACTTGCCACAACCCCTTTAAGTGTCAGCACACACTGTAGCTCTGACTTCATGAACCTAAGGGTGCATTTATACAAGCATGTGACGGCAGTGCCTGTTTTGCCCATGACAGACCAATACAGGCACAGACTGTGTGCATCCCACATCGTGGTGCGGACCCATTGACTTCAATGGGTTCATGATTCGTGAAATGCAGACTAAGATAGGACATGTCCTATCTTTTGTGGAGCACAGGCACGGACCAGGAACCACACAGAAATACATAGAAGCCCTTCTGTGTGCTTCTGGGTCTGTCACAGGTTCGTGTGAATGCGCCCTTAACCTTATTTTTATACCCTCTGTAGACATAGGGAACCTCACACCCTCATCTCCAGCCCTAGGGAACCTCACACCCTCATCTCCAGCCCTAGGGAACCTTACACCCTCATCTGCAGCCATGGGGAACCTCACACCCTCATCTCCAGCCATAGGGAACCTCACACCCTCATCTTCAGTTATGGGGAACCTCACACCCTCATCTTCAGCCATGGGGAACCTCACACCCTCATCTGCAGCCATGGGGAACCTCACACCTTTATCTGTAGCCATGATGAACCTCACACCTTCATCTGCAACCATAGGGAACCTCACACCCTCATCTGTAGCCATAGGGAACCTCACATCATCATCTGTAGCCATAGGGAACCTCACATCATCATCTGAAGCCATGATGAATCTCACACCTTCATCTACAGCCATAGGGAACTTCACACCCTCATTTGCAGCCATGATGAACTGCACACCCTCATCTGCAGCCATGGGGAACCTCACACCCTCATCTTCTAACATTCACTATGATTAAACAAAAAACTCCAGCTAGAGTTGCCTGCTGAGTAACTCTGCACCTTACAAAGCCATCTCCGTGTTTCTTCACATTGTACAATAGTGGAGCATTTCACAATGTCTTCCACACCTTTATCCACCATTGTAAGAAGCATTAAGCACTAAGATAAGATAAACCTATAAAACATAGGTGCCAGAACATGCACAGAGCACAGACAAGACTCATGTCACAGAGCAAATGTATGAAATCTTCAGCTCCACAGTAGGCCGATCCGTGCAAAAACCGCCGGTGGATCATATGCAGCCTCAATGCAGGTAACGCCTTTGTATATTTTCTCCAGGGCAATAGTAAGTTGTAAACTGAGATCTTCCCAAAAGTACAATGTACCTATAAAATGACAAACTGAGTGCCACAGACTCTTCCTAGGACATGTGATATACTGTTCATTGGTCACATTTTCAAGTGAATGGGCCTAAGATACAATACCAAGCATAGCTACTGTACAATGTACGGCGCTGTGCTTGGTGAGCTGTGAGGAGGAAATCACTGAAGGAAACCCTAAAACGTAACATTTAATGATATACTTGAATAAAATATATATATTTATCCCACCAAAAAATAAAATAAAAAATTATATAGAAAATATTAATATCAATGATGGGAGATATTATAGTGTCAAGATAATTCCACACCTGTGGATACACAAATGGTCTCAACGCACAGGCCATAGATAACCGTGATTTTCAGATAGCCAGATAAAGACTGGATCCACATTAAGAGTCGTCATGGAATATCACACATGGCAGGCAGTAAGGAGGAGATGGTGGTGGGTTTCTTCATATCATCCAGATGTAACTGGTCTTTCCTTCCGAAGCATGGATCATATGGAGTTCCCCTTCGTTAGATGGAGAGAAGGAGACAAACCAAGGAAAAACAGAAGGGGGCCCTCAGGTGTGACACATGGGATACTCACCCTGCTTGGACTATCACACCCCTGCCTAAAAGCAGAGTAATCGCCCCGAAAGGGGCGGCCCCACTTCTCGGTGGCTGTCCCTACACACACTCTCCCTGCCTACACAAAAATACCATCAGTGAAGGTAAAAACAAGATCCCAACGCTTTTACCCTTTATAGATGATTAGGTTCTTCAAGGGACCATCATCTCATACTAAGATGCTAAGTGCCAACATAGATAGTAGTCGTGGCCACTCATAAAGGAACTCATAAAGGCTCATGTATACGACCGTATGTATATTGCGGTCCGCAAAACATGGATTCGCATGTTGCATCTGTTTTTTTTTGTGTGGATCCATTGTAAGAATGTCTGTCCTTGTCCACAAAACTGACAAGAATAGGACACGTTCTATTTTTTTGCGGAATAGACATGGGGACATACGGACAGGGAATGCACACAAAGTAATTTCTGTTTGTTTTCCTTGAAGGTGTCCATGAAGATCCCGTGTTTGGTCCGTGTGTCAGTTTTATGCCCTCCGTGTGTCATTCGTATGCCACGGACACTGCTTAGCTAAAAATGTATTTCCAGAGCATCTCCTACCAATTGTCCAATGCCATCTGTGTTTTGTCAGTGGTTTTTCACTGACCCATAGATTTCAATGGACGTGTTTGGTCACGGACCAAAGTGCTGCATTCGTGATTTTACCACTGAACCACTGATGTGTGAATAAGTACAAAATCAGAAGGTATGTGTGCTGGCCGTAGAGAAGACAGGCAGCACATGTCCATGAACGAGGCCTTATAGACTTGCTAATATTCATATTTCTACTTCTTAATGGACTAGAATCCCTGAAGGAAATGAAGCGTTGACAATAAAGAAGCCTGAAATGTGAAGTGATCTCCTGACAGTTCTTATTATTAGTTGTGAAAAGAAACTGAGACGTCCCCAGGGACAATCTGTTCTCCAGCTCACCTTCCTATCTCAATTTCCTATTATAGAATACTAGATGTGATAGAAACAGATACTCCAAAAGTGCTCATGGCCGGGTTGTAGCCAGGCTTTTCTTCATCAGGGGCAAAGATTCTGTTCACCCCCAGCTCTGGATCTGAATACCCTGGCCAACGCAAAGTATCTTCCCCAGTATTTGGGGCCTGTTCCCCATTAGACCCCTACTACCTACACCTCTGTCCCATCAACCTTGGATGACCAACAATTATCAATGCCATGTTCCCCATTAGCATGCACTTTTGGCTCAGTTGATGTTATTTCAAAAGCGCCGGGGACAGGAGCTGAAAGATTCCTCTGTCAGTGCTTTTGCACCTTATGTAGGGTGCTAAATCTCCTTAAAGGGCATCTGTCAGCAGATTTGTACCTATGACACTGGCTGACCTGTTACATGTGCACTTGGCAGTGGAAGACATCTGTGTTGGTCCCATGTTCATATGTGCCCGCATTGCTGAGAAAAATGAAGCTTTAATATATGCAAATGAGCCTCTAGGAGCAACGGGGGCGTTGCTTTTACACCTAGAGGCTCTGCTGTCTCTTCAACTCCTTTGCACTTTGATTGACATGACTAGGTGTGATGACATTTTCACTGCCTGGCCCTGTATGGAGACATAGTGCTCCATGGTATGGAGACCTACTGGCAATGCTCCACAGGAAAGGTTTCCTCTCCTGCTGCGAAGAGGGAAAGCGTAATATGCAAGCAATTCTCTCTTGTCATTCTACCGATTGGTGGGGGTCTCAGTGCTCAGACCCCAACCGATTAAAACTTTTGAAATGTCTCTATGAAATATGAAAAGTTTTTTGGAAACTCAGTGACCTTTTCTGAACCTGCTCAGCTTCTCCTGCTCTATAACATGCTGCCTGCAGATTGGACTACATTTTCATCTTGATGAGGTTAATATATTATTCCTGCTAGAAGTTTATGAATAAAGGTACGACTGGGTGTTACCAGTGTCTGACACAGTTCAATCATTGCTGCCAGAGTTAGGCCACCTGTACACTGGTGCGGGTGAACGCACATAAGATCCGTACGTGCAGATTTATGTGCGTTTCTGCAGCATATCCACACCAAAATCTTCAATTTCTAACAGTGTTTTTTGGCGCAGATCTTACCAGGGGACGGACTGGAAACTTAAAGGGGCCCTGGAAAAAAATACTAAAAGTGGCCCCATTTTGTAGTCAGGCCCAAATTGATGGAAGGCAGGACCAGAAATACCATATTGTGGGACATTATACCACCCAACAGAGCCAAATACCACAGTACATCACAAAATACTGCCAGCAGCACAAAATACATCCCCAAAAACTTCCACTGGCTGGTCCTGAGGAGGGCCCAGGCAGCCCCCTGGGCATCGGCCGACCGGGAAATTTCCCTGTAAGGTCTATGGCCAATCAGCCCCTGGATCTTACCCTTCCATTGAAAAGTGTGAAATCCGCAGCTAAAACCACAAACATAATTGACATGCTGCAGATTTTGAAATCCACAATGCAGGTCAACTTATGGAAAAAAAAATCTGCAAAGTGTACATGAGATTTGTGTAATTGGTACTGTACTATGCTGCAGTTTTTCTGCATGGGAGTCCGCGCTGAAAAACCTCATGTACTCCCCAATGTGTGCAGGTGGCCTTAGAGCGTACAGAAACACATCCAGATCTGGTAACACCCAGTTGTACCTTTATTCATAAACTTCTAGCAGGAATGATACAGGAATGGGCAAAAGTTTGACTGACACAAATTTTCATTTTCACAAAGTTTACTACTTCACTGTTTTTGGATTCTTTTATCAGATGTTTTTATGGCATACTGAAGTACAGTTTTAATTTTATACATTTTTTTAGCATTTATTGCCAAATAGACCAAGTTTATATAAAGATTCAATGGGGGAATTTATCATGGGAATATTTGACGTCAGTTTTGCTTGAGTCTGTGTTGTTGTACTTAATCCTACATTTATGAAATATAACACGTTTGATAAATTTGTCTTATCCTTAAATCTAACACTTTTGTTTAGATAAGTTACTCCAGTTTTCCTACTCTACCCTCCTACTGGAGCGAGATTGTGACTTTTTACTGACTTTTTAACAAACCCATTAACATAGCTAACCGCATCCACTTTCCCACCCATATTTCTAAACTAGAGTAAGTAGCCTAAAAATGCAAAAAGTCACAAATGCAAATTTTTGAAGCCAGAATTTCTAGTTTTGACCCTTCTTAAATATAGGGTGAGTCAAAAGTCTCAGGACACCCTTTTATTTTAGAAAAGAAAGAGAAAATTAAATATCCGAATAATGGATGAGCGGGCCTATCTTTTAGGCTTTGTCCAGAATATGGCTGCATATTGAAAGTCACCATATTGAATCAAGGGCACATTTTTCCAATGGAAAGGAGGTCATGTAACATATCAGAAATCAATTGCCGCAATTAGATTTGCAATATATCGTGTGGTTCAAAAGTTATCAACACAAAAAGTTCAAAGCTTCAAAGTTCAGAGTTCTGTGTTCAACACCAGGGACAACACACTGAACATGTCAAATAGCTGTGCATCAAAGGGAACGTTCCTGGTTGTTGTTGCAACTTTGTTGATAACTTGTGAACCACAGGGGATATTACAAATCTGACTTCGTCAATTGATCTCTGAGAAAATTCCAGACTTCTTTGAATTTGCCCTTGATCCAATATGGCGGCTTTCAAAATAGCAGCCATGTTCCGGGCATAGCCTAAAAGATAGGACCCCTCACCCATTACTTGCTGGGCTATTCAGGTATTTAATTTTCCCTTTTGTTTCTGAAATAAAAGGGTGTCCTGAGACTTTTGACTCACCCTGTACTTCTACAATTCACCCTGGCATTCTGGATATTAGCTACTGGGCCAAATTCTGACTGATGGTGACCCATTCCTTCCTAGTTAGTGCTTAGGGTTTATCTCAATTTCTGTGTTTTGTGCTTTTTGAGGATTGACCACAGATTATCTATGGGGTTGAAATCTAGGGAATTTCCTGGCCATGGACCCAAAATTTCAATGTTTTTTCACTGATCCACTAAGTTATCATTGTGACATGATGCTTCATCATGCTGGAAAAAGCATTGTTTATGGCCAAATTGCTCCTGGATATTGGAAAAAAGCTGCTCTTGGAGGATGTTTTGATAGCATTCTTTATTCATGGCAGTGTTCTTAGGCAAAATTTTGAAGCAAAGCAAATTTACAGACCGTTGAAGGGCATTACATAGGACTAGTGCTAGTACAGACGGTGAAGGTAATCGCTCGTGTTTGGCAACAGACCTTATCGCTTGTGGAGAAGGTAAATTGCACTCTATAATGGATTGGCCATCCCTTTGATGATCTGCCCCCCTCAGCCTGGGAACTGCGGTACATATTGTGAGAGACATTTTGCTCCACTTGGCCAATTTGGGAAGTTGTTTGGATCTAATATAGAGAGAGAGAGACTCATAGGCAGCCATCCTACAACCTGCTATCCCATATCCAGCCTTGGAAAGATTACCACCAGTGACTTTGTTTATGAGCTGCCAAAACTACCTCCATTAATTGCCTTGGATAAGGTACCCCCAAATACGACCTGTTTATTATCTTGCAGTCATCTAACCCAGGGCTCCTGCCATGCACCTCATCACAACTCAAATGTAAGACAGGAGCCCCAATATGAAGGTGTGCCCTAAGGGGAAGAAGGGTTGTGTCCTTCAGTTCATTGCATGGCCCCAGGAACCGTTGGAGTGAGGACAGCCATTGTGAACCACCATCACTACTATCAGTGTCACAACTACAGCTCCCCTCCTCTTGGCTCTCCCCCTGCGGGCATGCTGCACATACACTTTAGATAAAAGTCATCCAAAACCAACAACTTCAGGCCTACTATCTTACATGTATGGGGTCTCCTGACTCCCCATAATGACTGATGTTGGTGGAAAGAATAATCAGGCCTGTAGAATTTTCCTTTGTTCCCTTAGATTTGTGATGGCTAACCTCCCGCACTCCAGCTGTGGTAAAACTACAACTCCCAAGATGTACACTTGCTTGGCTGTTCTCAAAACGCCATAGAAATGAATGGAGCATGCTGGGAATTGTAGTTTCACCACAGCTGGAGTGCCAGGGGTTAGCCATCACTGCCTTAGGAGATTGAGAGGAGTTGATGTTGGCTGAACAAGCATGCTTTAGTATACAGATGAATACATGCAGATATTGCCAAAGGTGTAATGACATGCAGGATATAAACCAATCAACGCACTTATAAGGTCCTTCATTTTAAGAAACTGTAATCACAGTTTTCCTGAATCACGTAGTGACCAAAACTGACCCCATTTTACAGTCTTTTCAGCGAGTTAAGACAAGCTGTCTCCGGTCCAAACCCACCTGTTACACAGAGGGCGAAAACTGCTGTGGGGATCACCAGGGCTCAGACTTTGTCCCCATCTGACTACACTGGAGAAGACAGCGAGCAGATCCAAACGCCTCCAGAATGGCTGGAGAAGGAGATGATACGCAGGCAGCAGAGACGATATTCCCTGGGACTTGTGGACAATGTAATGGAAAGTCTTCAGAATATCTCTGACCCAGCTAGGAGTCTCAGGAAAGAGAAGGTATGTCATATACGTGAATGTGTCCATATTTCCAGATAATAGGAAAATAAAGCCCATAAAGATTGGGCAAGGTATAGGTGATTCGCTTCAGCTTTGTACGCATTCGCTACGTAGTATGTCCTATAAATTATACGCTATTGCTACGTATAAGTTACTCTATACGCTGGTGCGTACAAATTCAATTTATTAGCAAAATTTTACTGTTAGTTCGTTTATCGTGCGCAAAAGCCCGGGAAGAAAGCGGTCACCTGACCTAGTGGGCAGGGCTTGCTCTGATTGGCTCAGGCTCAGTAAGCCAGTGACGCATCACTTCTGCTGCGACTGCTGAGACGAGCAGAAGCACTGTGTGTGAAGTTCTGAGACTCTGAGACCTGTTTTGTGAAAATTGGGGTGTAATTGCTCTGGGAATCCATATTACACATATCAGGGATACTGCAGAGCAAGTGCAGGGCCAGTTCAGGGCTAGTAATAAATCAGGCAGGGAGAGAGAGACAGGGAGAGACAGGGAGATACAGGGACAAAGACCAGCTGCAGGGCCACAGAGTGAATTGAAAAATGTCTGGAATGGATAAGAAAAAGGGGTTCAGTTCCAGCCAGACCTCGAGCTCTAAAAAAAAAGAGAAGGTGGCACAGGGCAGAAGTGCCAAAGGATCTTTAGCCGGAGCATCTACTAGTAGTATTCGCAATGGCACGCTCATCTCAGTCTCAGCCGGATGATCTGCTGTCATCTGCTGATGCAGTATCCATATGAAGCCAGGGGTCAGACTCAGAGCATTCCTCCTGCTCCACCATTTCTCTCCAGCAAAGCCCTTCATTTTCGTACACAATTTGTACGCTTATGCGTACGTGTTCAAAGAGGTTGCATACCTATTTACCTGAACATTCATTATTAGTGCGCGAATGTTCGCTAAAAGCCATATCATTATGTATATTTTGTACGCAAATACAACGAATTTATTCGTCGAATATACGAATCTTAGGAAAAGTTCAGCGAATATCTGGCGAATAAAATTTTGCATGATTCGCTCATCTAATTGCTCACTATACATTTATTTCAGTGTATGAGCAAATGCATTAAAAGTACATGGAAAACTGCAGGTCTGGTTGTAAAAAAAAATAAAGGAAAGTAAAAGATGCAGGTGATCAATACTACAATGTTGTGCACTTGAGCATGAATTGTATAGATTGTAGAAAAGTCATTGGGGGTCATTTACTAAAGACCAATGTCTGGCTGGCAAAAGATGTATGCAATTTATTAAGAGGCTCAGGCGCATATGTGATATCCATGCATCAGAAACTGAAATCTACACCAAATTTTGCAATTTTTTTTACACCAAAAACCTGTAATAAAGCCTTTCTAAATGACCCCCATTTTGTATGCAAGTTATCAGTTCTGATTCTGATCAGTTCAGATCCATTAGTGTTCATTACTACCGAGGAAAACTGCCTAAGTGATGGATATGTCATCTGACAATTTATCATTTTGTTTCCACAGTTTGAGCAACAAGTGACCCTGGAGCAGCTGCATAGACTGAGGAAAGCTTTCGAGGTTTGTACCCTCTGTGGTCATATGCTTAATAATAAGACGGGAATATGGACTTTAGAATCGTGGATTCCCTCTACGGTACCTCCTCTGTTAGGGTTAGTTGACAACAATGAAAATAACGGAAGGACTGGCACATAACTGACCCAAAAGTACCAAACAGACCCCTTTGACCAGGGGCGTAGCTAAAGGCTCATAGGCCCTGGTGCAAAAGATCAGCTTGGGCCCCCCTTCCCTCAGTGCTTTGTGACCAGGGGCAGGGAAACACATGGCCTTCAGGCTGCCTGAGGCAAAAATTGAAGCAGGAACCCCCCTTCATGCCAAATTCTTGACCTAACCCCTTCCCAAGGTGTAACTTGACCTGCATGCACTGTCTATAATACCAGTGCCTTCTTATCTGGCACAAGGGTCTTTGGGCCCCTTCAGGCTCCTGGGCTCGGTAGGGACTGCTACCTCTGCACCCCTTATAGCTATGCCCCTGCCTTTGACTATAATGGGGTCTCTCCGGCTTCCATTTGGGATCTGCTTTTTTTTTTTTTTTGCATTCAGGACTTTTCTCTCCACTGTCATGGTTGGAATCTGCAAAGAATGGAGACTCCGATGTAGATGTGAATAAGTCCTTAATCTTGTGTTGGACCTGCCGATTTTTTGGCAGATGATCCCTAATGAGCGTTCGGATCAATGCTCGTTAGAGATTATCCGGCAGTCTAATACTGCCGCCGAAAGCTCGTTCATCGGAGGATCCAAATCTTTTGACAGGTTAAAAAATCATTGTTTCCAGGCAGCAGATTGTGGTTTGTAATCACAATCTGTTGCCGGCAAACAATGATTCAGTATTGGGAAGCACAATGGTACAACATGCAATAGCAACGGTCTCCTCCGCTAGCGAGCAGACGATACTGCCTTTAGTCAGAGATGCTGCACAGCGTGGCTTCCACTTTGGGACCTGCTTCAGCAGGAATGGGTTATGCCCAGATAACCCAGCCCTAAGGTCAGACCCAGGTATACACAGAATATACAGGAGAATATGTGAATCCACTATACAGAATTTAAATAAAAGCCACCACTTGTGGACCTGTATTCATGTAACAACCCATCTATAGCAAAGTAATAATGTAATAGATGATTCTCATCTATATCTGGATAATTACAGCCACATTCTATGGAATCAGATTGAACCTGTCAGTGTAGATGTCACGCTAGTGATGCAGAGTAATGGAGCAGCCTCCGGAGCACTGCAGGCTTTATAATAATTCATATGTGCAGTGTCAGAATGAATCCATCATCGCCCCTGCTGAGTACTGACAGCCTCATCAGTATAAAGTTCAGGCATCTGTAACTTCCTGGCTTTTTCCAGGTGAGTCCTTGTGATTTGAGTTTATAAATGGGTGGTATAAGCCATACCGATTCCCAGATCTGTTTTATAATGGATCAAACAGTGGCCCAGATTTACTAAGCCTGTAAATGGAGCAAGCTTAGACCGGACGTCTAGACCTCCACCAGATTTATCACAGGGGCTCAGGCTGAATGATACATGTGGTTACGGATACCTGCCACGGACCACACATGGCAGGCACCATATAGAAAATGCCTATTCTTGTCTGCGATTGCGGATAAGAATAGGACATGCTTTATATTTTTTGCTGGGCCGTGGAACGGAACAATGCTCCATGTGCTGTCCGCATCTTTTGCGGCCCCATTGAAATGAATGGGTCCGCACCCATATAGCAAAATTGCGGAATGGATGCGGACCCAGAATTACGGCCCTTATTGAATCTTACCCAGAATGAGCCCTTACTGTAATATGCTAATGTAAAATTGAACATTTGCACTGCCAAAAATACAGCAAAAATTTTTCAAAATTCAGCGCTATACCCAACAGACTTATCCCCTATCCGTATAAGTTTATGTACATCAAGGGTCCCTGTACCTAATGATCGTGAGAATGGGGGCCCTGTATCTTATGGGACTGCCAGAAATAGCTAACTACAAGTGTCTGACCATCTCTGTGGAGAGAGGATAAGTCTTTGTAATGGGACGCTTCTTTCAGCCAATGGTTTCCATTAAAAAGCTGCAGTGCAGAGCCTTATTTATTAATACCAACTGGTAGAACCCATGAAAAATGTTCAGCTACAGCTTGTGCAGGGTTCATGGGGGTGGCAGGCAGAGCATGTGCCCCAGTTGACATGGGGAAGGGGCACCAAGTCATGTTGCCTTTTACCAGGGTATTTATATACAGGGATAATCCAGAATACTGAATCTTTGTCGCAGACAAAGAAAAGCCTACCAATACCTGTATAAATATAGATGTATATTTACTGCCAAGAACAAGATACTGCCCTGGGAAATCAGAGAAGCCTTAGAAAAGAGAACAAAAGAGAAGTCATCTAAGAGGATCTAAGATGGTTCAACCACACCTATGTCTTACACACAAACTCTTAACTCAAATTTCTTAACTCATCTTGATATCCCAAAACAAAAGCCATTGAAAAGCAATCAAGGGTGTCGGCTTAACACAACTAGTTTAGGCTACTTTCACACTAGCGTTTTAAAATTCCGGTATTGAGTTCCGTCATAGGGGCTCAATACCGGAATAAAACGCTTCAGTTTTGTCCCCATTCATTGTCAATGGGGACAAAACTGAACTGAAGACAACAGAATGCTCCTGAAAGCATTCCGTTCCGTCTTCAGACCGGAGAACAAACCGCAGCATGCTGCGGTTTGCTCTCCGGTCCAGGCATCCGCACCAAGACGGATCCGGAATGACCCCCAATGCAAGTCAATGGGGGTGGATCCGTCTGGTGTGACCATAATGGTAACCGGATCCGCCCTCCATTGACTTTCAATGGAGTCCATTACGGATCCGGCTACACATAGACACATACAGACACAGACACACACATAAACATAAACATACACACACATATAGACATACAAACACACATACATACTTTACATGCTCCCCGGCAGGTCTTCGGAGCGTCAGAGGGACAGGACGGCTCACACAGGTCACGATTCCCCACAGCGCCCTTCTGCTGGGCGCCTGGTGGAATCGTCATGATTCCACCAGGCGCCCAGCAGAGGGCGCTGTGGCGGAATCGTGACCTGTTGTGAGCCGTCCTGTCCTCTGACGCTCCGAAGACCTGCCGGGGAGCATGTAAGTATGTATGTGTGTTTGTATGTCTATATGTGTGTGTGTATGTTTATGTTTATGTGTATGTATGTACTGTGTGACATGTGTGGGGCGGAGCGCGGTTCCGGCTCCACACATGTCAACGCGCAGGCCTGATCCGGCAGCACCCTTCACCTGCCGGATCAGGCCTGCCGCCAGTGTGAAAGTAGCCTTAGTTTAGTTAACACGTCTAGTTAAGGCTACATGCACACGACCGTATGTGTTTTGCGGTCCGCAAATTGCGGATCTTGCAAAAAAAAAAAAATGGATAACGTTCCGTATGGCATTCGTGTTTCCGTTTTTTTTTTTGCGGATCCATTGTAGCAATGCCTATCCTTGTCCGCAAAACGGACAAAAGTAGGACATGTTCTATTTTTTTTGCGGGGCTACGGAACGGACATACTGATGCTGATAGCACACGGTGTGCTGTGCGCATTTTTTGCTGACCCATTGAAATGAATGGGTCTGCATCCTATCCCCAAAAAAAACAGAGCGGACGCAGAAACAAAATACGTTTGTGTGCATGAGGCCTAAGCATGTGTGTTAACTCTACTACATCTGTACGTTGTGAACTCCAGTGGTCTGTTCCGGCACAGGAACAGACTACCGGAGTTTACTGTATCCGGCATAGTCAGACAGGGCTGTGCGCCACCGTATCCCCAGGGACCATAATGGGGCTTTTGGCCAGATAAATAACACTGGATGCAGTATTTTATGGCCTGTTGAAAGCTGGCATTTATGCCAGAAACCAGCTGGATCCCCTTCAGATCCTATTATAGTCAATGGGGATCCGGTGGTGCGCGACCCTACCGGCGTTCTCAGCGCATATGTGAACGTAGCCTTAGTCTGTGATCCTTATTTATATTCCATCTTTTCTCTGTCATCTCTAAATTAGGCTACTTTCACACTTGCGCTTTCTATTTCCGCTATTGAGATCTGTCATAGGATTTCAATAGCGGGGGAAAACGCTTCCGTTTTGTCCCCATTCATTGTCAATGGGAACAAAACTGAACTGAACGAAACAGAGTGCACCAGAATGCATTCCATTTCGTTTTGGTTGCGCCCCCATCGCGGACAGAATAACGTTAAAATCTGCGTTTTCCTGTCCGCAATGTGGTGCGGAGCAAGACGGATCCATCCTGACACACAATGTAAGTCAATGGGGAGGGATCTGTTTTCTCTGACACAACCTGACACAATAGAAAACGGATCCGTCCCCCATTGACTTTCAGTGGAGTTCATTATGGATCTGTTATGGCTATTTTAGAGATGATACAACCGGATCCATTCATAACACTTGCAGACGGTTGTATTATCCTGACAGAAGCGTTTTTGCTGATCCATGATGGATCCAGCAAAAACACTGGTGTGAAAGTAGGTAAAAATGCAAAAAGGCAGCACTCTCCAATAATGAAAAAAAGAGCAAAAGTCTATCCACCCATGTGGATGCAACGTTTCAACCATAGAGCCTTTCTCAAGCTTAAATAAAAAAGTAACTCATTGTATACATAGGTGATCTGTGAGCCAGCCTTGACATGATACAAAATAAATACTCTCATCTTAGACATTGATAGCATCTACCTCTGGGACCCACTCTTATTTCCAGAATAGGCCCCCCGGAGTGAAGGAGAGAGCACAGCACAAGTGCACCCACCCTCCATTCACCCCTATCCGAGTTCCGAAAATAGCAGTCCCACAGAGCTGAATAGAGAGGTGGCCATGCATGCGCGGGGCTCTTTTCACTCACTTCTGTCAGACTTCTGAAAATAGCTGAGCGCGCTTGCTCAACTATTTTCGGAACTCCCATAGAAGTGGATGGAGAGCATGCAGCGCATATGCAGCGCTCTCTTCTTTAGTACAAGGGGCCCATTTCTGGATATAAGTGTGGGTCCCAGCGATGGGACCCACAGTTATCTGACATTGGTGGCATATTAAAGTGTAACTATCATTCTTTTTTTTATTTGTGCAATGTGTAGGCGCAGTGATACTGACTATTTTTGTAATATACTTTAATTACTGAAATTATACAGTTCTATTAGAAAAATAGCTGTAAAGTGGCCCATTTTGAGCTTTAGCAACGCTCCTCTGTCTTCTGGTTACATAACAGTGGAGACTTGCTCAGCACTGACTGTGTTATGTAAACAGAAGACAGAGGAGCGTTGCTAAGGCTCAAAATGGGCCACTTTAGAGCTATTTTTCTAATAGAAATATGTGATTTCAGTAATGAAAGTATATTTCAAAAATGGTCAGTATCACTGCCCCTATATATTACACAAATAAAAAAAAAGAATGACAGTTACACTTTAAAGGGGAATACTCATTTAATAAGAAATTAATGAGCTTTTATGCAGAAAAGATTCTCAGGTTATGAAGGGCTTCGCTTATGGTAATCAGCGGAATTGGTTTGTTCTAGGAGCTCGAAAACAATGGGAAAAACTCTCTGGACCTGGATGCATTTAAATGGGCAGTAAAGAAAAGCACAGGATTACGAGCAACTGTAAGTAAGGATTTAGTATGTTTTCTTTAATAGAGTGTAGGATCATTCTTGTAGACATTATATTTGTCTGATAGATGAGATGCATAAAATGGTGGTCATAACAGGGACAATCCCCCGTACTGTATGTGATTTTGTGTTACTATCCATATCCTTTTTTTAATCTTAAAATCATGCAGTTTTCGCTAAAATATGTCAAGACTTCCTGTTCCTTGAGAGCAGCCACATGGGCCATAGACAAAACAAACAGGAGGGGACCTCATTGGCTTCTATGGGAGAGTCTTCTAGGCATGCTCTGTGAGCTGAGCAGTGGTCAGGAGGGAATAGATAAGCTGTTATATCACCTATTGTGAATGGTGCACCCTGTGTTATCTATACAGCGGTGATATCTGTCATTCTAATCCTGCCTGTGATGATAATACAATGGCTACTGAAAAGTTACTTGTACAGAACTATAAGGCTTGACATATTTTAGATCTAGTGTTCAGCGTGAAAGCTGCATGAATCACATTTAAAAAAAAATATAGTGACATCAAAATCTAAAACATGTTTAAAGAGCATCTGTCAGCATGATCAACCCTATTAAACCAGGAGTCTGGTAGGGTTAATACTGACAAAACCGATAACCTGATTATGTGTTTCTTGAAAGAAAGCTAATTTTTATTTGATATGTAAATGAGCTTAGTGGAGCACCAGTTCCCTTCCACTGGATCGACAGGGCCTCCCAGTTTCTGCACTTGTGCAGTGGATCTGCTACCAGTCTCCAAGCAGGCAAGACTGGGAGTCACGGCACTTGTGTGAGGCCCTTGCTCAGTTGGAATCTGCACTGCTTGGAGAGCATGCACCGAAACTTGGAATCATTGTGCTAGCTCGGTCAATCAAGGGGAATAAAGCTCAAGGGTTGTTACTAACTGGTGCCCCTAGGTGCTCCAGTAAGCTTATTTACATATAAATAAAAACGTCTTTTCTCAGGAATGGGACAACAGACATACATAATCAGGATATCGTTTTTGTTAGCATGGTCAACCCTAAAAGACTATATGCTTGGTTTAATAGGGTTGATCATGCTGACAGATGCTCTTAAACATCTGAGGAGGTGGTAATGGTAAGTTCACTAAGAGAGTTAATGAGGGTCTAGATGACAATACCATTCTAAAAAACCTAGAACCAGCCCTGTACCTCACATGGATCCAGAGATCTCCCCATGAACTGCTCCAATACTCTGCTAGCTTAGGCTACTTTCACACTTGCGTTTGCACTATCCGTTTGTGAGATCTGTCACAGGCTCTCACAAACGGTCCTGAACGGATCAGTTTTGTCCTAATGCATTCTGAATGGAAAAAGGATCCGTTCAGAATGCATCACTTTTGCTTCAGTTCAGTCTCCATTCCGTTTTGGAGGCGGACACTAAAACGCTGCTTGCTGCGTTTTGGTGTCCGCATGAAGAAACTGATGCAAACGGATCCATCATGACTCACAATGTAAGTCAATGGGGACGGATCCGTTTTGTCTGACACAATAGAAAACGGATCCGTCCTCCATTGACTTTCAATGGAGTTCAAGATGGATCCGTCTTTGCTATGTAAAATTTCTGCTGCAGCTCTCTCCCTGTAATAGCTTCTAACAGATCATACGGCAGGTGGCAGTTAAAGACTTAAACTGAGCACGTTTCGTTCAGCTCAGTGAGACGGACAGAAAATAAGGTAAAGAACAAACAGCAGGTGGCGCTATACAGATACATTTTATTGGATAGCTCGCTGGCTATACTACATTTTTAATTACAAAAGTATTCAGATCCAGGTGCTGGTTTAAAAAATGCAGAACACAACCCCTTTAAAGGGGTTCTCCGGGAATTAAGAAAATGAAAATATGCAAATATTACTTTATTATAAATATATTCCAAAATACCTTTCATTAGTTATGATGGATTGTTTTGTCTAGGGAGCAATGATTAGGAGAAACAAAATTGCCGCCGTCCTATTAGTTCACACAAAACCTGTCCTAATCACACAGGAGGACAAGTTACTTCACAACACTGAGGTAAAGAGCTGCCTCATCCTCCTCTCTGCTCTGCTTCTCAGGGATTATGATCCTGACTACAGTTTAATATGATATTTAAATGAATCTTTGTGGGAATGGAGTTCATGAGGAGACATGAAGTACAGAGAGGACGGACAGGACAGACTGTGGTAATGGAGACTGCATACAAGTGCTGCTGCTTATTAGCCACATCTGCTCATGAACTCCATTCCTACAGAGATTCAGCTGAAGATCTTATCATCTGTATTCAGGATCATAATCCATGACAAGCAGAGAGGAGGATGAGGCAGCTCTTTACCTCAGTGTTGTGAAGTAACTTGTACTCCTGTGTGATTAGGACAGGTTTTGTGTGTACTTATAGGACAGCGGCCATTTTGTTTCTCCTAATCATTGCTCCACAGACAAAATGAGCCATTATAACTAATGTGAGGTATTTGGGAATATATTTATAATGAAGTAATATTTAAGTATTTTCATTTTCTTACTTCCCGGAGAACCCCTTTAAATACCCGCGATATGACTATTCCATATGTTTGTGAGTAATAAGAAGTAAAGCTTTATCTACTGTACAGTTATCTTTTTTTCTCTGTTTCTCTCTTTTTTCAGAGTGATGAACAGATAGAAAAGCTTTTTATGAAAATAGACTTCACAGCGACGGGGAAAATTCAGTGGGTTAGTATATATTTTACTTTAAACTGAGCCACCAATAATCCATGCAGATGTAAGATGGTGGATCTCTTATCTCCCTGCGCGGCAGAGCTGTTGTGCTGGTATGTTATATATCATAGTCTGCCCTTAACCATTTCTTTTCAGCTTTGGCTATATTTCATTATATTTGCACATATATTTTACTGTTTCCTAGGGAGCTGTTATTGTGTTTGCGGTATGGCGGGTTGGCTGGCACATGGTGGTTTCCTCTTTTGGCAGGATAGTAGTCGGATCCTCATTCTGCCTCTGAATAACGAACGGCCCCAGTGCCATTACTGAGAAGAAGCAGATCAATTGAGTTCGGGGCCTCGACCATAAGAGAAACCTTTGGAGTGAAGAATGGCACTTGGCCATTCTAGGAGTTCAGAACAAAGGATATATAGTAGTGTAACCCAAACCTCCCTTTTTTGGAGGGACAGCCCCTCTTTTTTTTGTTAAATATCTTTTTTTTTATTGTTTTTTCAATAACGATAATGCACACAAAAAGTGAAACAGTCGTATACATCATTCTCTATTATATTAGATACTGGGACATTGGTGTGAAAGGTCCCAGGGGGACTTGTATGGAACCAGGTGGAGTAAGTGGCCACCTTGCTCCAGAATCCCCAGGGTGCGCTCAGAGCGAATTTTCTGAGTTCTTGACAAACTAACAAAAGCGCCGCGGGCGCAGGTTTGCAAAACAGCACACCTTAATATGCGAAAACAATATCTTCAACTACTTACGAGAGAAGTAAACAGCTAATGATCTCTCTCTTAGTTTACCAATATCATAACTGCAATACTTCGTAACACTTAGCATGGAACGCGCGGGAGAGAACAACGCAACACTTTAGGCCATTGACTTATTCAAGCCATTGCTAGATAGGGTTGGAGGTCACTTTGTGTAGAGAAAGTGAGCCATGTCAACCAAGTTCTTAGATACCTGGCATGAGATTTAGGGGTGTTGGTACTTAACTCCTCAAGCCTGACAACCTGTCCCACCCTATGCATCCACTGGAGAATTGGTGGTGCCTTCATTTGCTTCCAGTATTAAGGAATCATAGCTTTGGCTGTTAGGACCATTTGCTTCCAAAGGGGAGCATTATAATGAGTAAGGGAAGAGGGGGTTATATTCAGGAATACGATCATAGGCGAAAGTGGCGGGGAACCCGGGCATAGTTTTTGTAATACATCTCCCACTATTTTCCAAAAATTTCTGATAAGGTTGCATTCCCACCATATGTGTAAGTAGGTCCCCGTAGTAGACAAGCATCTCCAACAAACGTGCGTTATTGATGAGTACATAGCATGTAACGCAACTGGGGTTTTATACCATCTACTAACTAGCTTATATGAGGTTTCCTGAAGAGTGATACATCTAGACGGGCCGCAGATTTTAGCGTAGATATCCTTAACATCATCTGAGGTCAGTGCCACTTTTAATTCCTTCTCCCAAGCCTCTATGCCGCTGAGTAAAGCTTGGAGACCAGTTTAGGAGTTGGAGTGCGTTGGGCTGCTAGCGTTTCAAACCAGGAAAGCTCCCTGCTTAAATTGTCTTTATTAGGAAGGGCAGTGAAACTATAGAGAAGGTGTGTGTGTAAGGACGTCCACATTTATATTTGACAATTTGTCGCGTAGGAGAGAGGAGTCAGGGAAAGCTCCATCTATTAATATGTCACTCAGGATATGCTTATTAAGCGCTTTTTGTGCTGAAAACCACAATCCATTATATGGGGAAGCAAGACCTAGTAAATCCCCCAATTTCATAAAGGGAGATGGGTGAGACCAAAGGACAGGATCTTGAAACAGTTTCTTCCAAAACATAAAAGGAGCCTTTGTCAGAGTAGAGATACCTGTAGGTAATTTCTCTCCAAGACGAGTCCAAATCAAAGCTTGCGTCAAGGAGAAGCCCGCTACTTCCTCTTCTATTCGTACGTAAGATTTGGTGGGGACTTGCTTATACCAATCTAATATCCTATACAGCTGTATGGCTCCATACAGCTTTTCCACGTCAGGTTAACCTACTCCTCCTTTGTGTTTTGGATATGTTAAAGTGCTGTGTGCTATCCTACAGAGGCCCTCTTTCCATGTACTGTATATTTTAGAAATAATCTATGAATCCTAAGAAAGAAAGAGCGAGGCAGGAAAATTGGCAGGACTTGAAGCATATACAAGAGTTTGGGGACTACAATCATTTTTAACAGGTTTATTCTCCCCATCCAAGAAATGTATGGTATCTTCCATGATTTCATTGTGTCCTCAATTGTTCTAAGTAAAGGGGTATAGTTTAATGATAACCAGTTGCAAGGAGAGGAGGACAATTGAATCCCCAGGTATGGTATGGACGAAGTAGACCAAGTGAATGAGGAGAGTGCTTTGGCTCTGTCTACATTCTTGGACAGGCAGGAGATATTTAAAGCCAGGGACTTGGCGGGGTTAATCTTAACGTTAGAGAGTTTCTGAAATGTTATAAGTATGTCTGATAATATGGGAAAGGAAATGTGTGGGTTGGACGTTAGGATAAGGAAATCGTCTGCGAAAGCTGCCATCAGGTGGGTTGTCCCGTGAATGTCAATACTCATAGTATTTGGGTGCTGTCTTATGTGTTGGATTAGGGTCCCCATGGTAAGAACAAAGAGCAGGGGGGATAGGGGACAACCTTGCTGATTCGGACAGTCCCTCTTTTTGACCCAAGTCCCTCTGTCCTTCTTTGTCCCTTAAATGTCCCTCTTTTTGAACTGAGGTATAGATTTTTATTATTACATTCACAATATTGAGCCAAAAAGTGTTCATTGCTCCTCTCTGTATATTTGACTCCGTCTTGTAGATTATTTCATTATTTGATGCAGTTGGGATTTTAGAAATGTCTATATTCAGATTATTTTTGTGCCATTTTGTAATATTCACAATGAACCTTAAGTGTCCCTCTTTGACCGTTCAAAAAGTTGGGAGGTATGGTAACCGGTCCCTAAAGGGGTTGGGTTGTAGCGCATGTTGTAGAGAGGGTCAAGAGTGTGGCAAAAGTGAGACTGGAAACAGCCAGAGAAGAAGGCCCGCAATATGGAGCCAAAAGTGGGTGGAAAAAGAGATTGCCCGTCTGCTGCTGTGCTCCAGCATGTCACCTGAGATAGAAGAGGCTGTGCTGGGTGCCTACTGGAAGGAGAGGACCTAATAGTGATAGAGACAAGGGAATCTCAGCTGACAGACAGAGACCTGAAGCGGGTGGATCAGCTGTCACCATGCTGGATATCGAGGGTCTCTGAAAATGCTGAAGTGGTGCAGGTTCATGTGAATCATGCTGAGCTTGAATATTCAGCCAAGGCAGTGAAATCTGTGGCACTATAGAAAGGAAAGAGCCATGTTGAGGGGAAGGCATCACAGCCGACCAGTTGTAAATAAATTGCATACTTAGAGACTAATGGTATTACTTTGTTTTCCATTGGAAAGATACTAAAGCCGCTTGTAAAGTTGATCTGTTGTTGCACAACTTTGGTCTTGAAGCTTTATTACCATGGCCTAATCCCTCGGTTATGTCTTTGAATGTGAAATCTTCAATTTAGGACCATCAAAGAGGAAAGTCCATTACCTTCAATGCATTGAGCAAAATAGTGAGGAATCACTGCATTACTTTAATTCATTTTAATAGATCCACTGTGTTTGGGATTACATACCACTGATCATGCCCACTGGGTCTGGGATTAGCTCACAACCTAGTGTTCGTGTGGGGTGCCTGAGTGTCAGGGGGATGAATTATCAGGGTATGCCAATCCTTTGTACCCCAGGGACATAAGTGTAGACAGAGGTCTAGTAGCACTTTATGTCCTTCTCTCTGTTTAAAGGACATCTGTCAGCAGATTTGTACCTATGACACTGGCTGACCTGTGGCATGTGCACGTGGGAGCTGAAGACATCTGTGTTGGTCCCATGTTTATATGTGCCTGCATTGCTGAGAAAATTATGTCTTAATATATACAAATTAGGCCCAATGAGGAACGGGGGCGTTGCCATTACACCTAGAGGCAGGGGCGGAGCAGGGCCGTGTGGCCCCTAAACTGAATTGTATCTGCGTCCACTAGACGCAGATACAACTAAGCCTACAGCAGCGCCGGTGGGACGAGGGAACCACTGGTTCCCTGCCCTCCCTCTATCCCTAGCAGGTAATGTCTAAACTGTACATTCTCTTTCCTACTGTGTGTAAACTTCAAGCACCGCACGGAGCTGTTAGGTCACGTGGGTCGTACGTCAGCGTGCAGCATAGGTCAGTCAGGGATGACTGCTCTGCAATGTTAGGAGAAGAGGGAGATAAAGTGCCTCTCATTTCAGGAGAGGTATGTGTATGTACTGTGGAGGGGCTAAGGGGAGAGGGACTGACAATATTTTTTGCAGGGGGCATTCTGTGTAATACTGTATGCAATGGGAGCAAATAATATTGGATGGAGGGAGGAAGGTGTAATATTGCCTGCCAAGGGGGTTCTGTGTAATATTGTATTCAGAGGAGGGCAGGCGTGTAATATTGGGGGGGGGGCATTTAATATTGTAATATTGTAAAACTAATCCTAACCCTAAAACTGACCATTAGGGCTCATGCACGGAACCGTTGCCCGGTCCTGACCATATTGCGGCTGGCAATCAGCGGGTCCGCAATACACGGGCAGTGGCCTTGTGCACCCCGCATAATGGATGCTGAGACATTCACTTGAATGGGTCTGCAATCCAGAAGGTTGGTGTGGAATGGGGACACAGAACCCCACGGAAGCCCTAAGGAGGGCTTCCGTGAGGTTTCTGTCCGTGCCTCCGCACAGCAAAAAAGTAGTGCATGCTCTACTTTTTTGCGGTGTGTACCGTCGTATGCAGACCCCATTCAAGTGAATGGGTCCGCATCCGCCTGCAGCAGCTCTACGGTCAGTGCCCATGCATTGCGGACTGCAATTTGCAGTGCGCTGCACAGATCTGGCCAGCACACGTTCGCGTGCATGAGCCCTGAGCTTAACTACAACCTCATTGCCTCATGTACCTCACAAGTGACCATAATATATGACTGTCCACATATGTCTGTACTGCATCATTTATACCTCGCACCTGACACATAGTATACACACAGAGTACTGATACGTCAGGTTACGGTGTAAAAGATGCAGTGTGTACATATATAGTATATACAGGAGTGTACTGATATGTGAGGTAAGAGGTATAATAGATGCAGTGTGTACAGATATATAGTATGTACAGCAGTGTACTGATATGTGAGGTATGAGGTATAATACATGCGGTATATACAGATATATAGTATGCACAGCAGTGTACTCATATGAGATACGAGGTGTAATTTATTGCTCGTACCTAATATCAGTACACTGCTGTGTATCTGTATTTATTGCATGTATTATAAAAATATACTGGTAATAGATGCAGTGTCTATATGCAGATGCAGATATATAGTATAACAGTGCACTCATGTGAGATACGAGGTGTAATTTATACCTCATACCTCACTTATAAGCACAATGCTGTATACACTATATATACCCACTGCATCTATTATAACTCTTATCACGTGTCCTTGTTACCTACTACATTCTAGCTTCTACCGAGTATTATAACACAGTGTGTGTACGCTGTATTCAGGGGGAACAGCAAAGAGGCACTATACATAACGGGGCACATATGTATAACAGGCACTATACATACAGGGTGCACATATAAGTGGCACTATTTATAAGGGGCACCGAGCATGTGGCACTATATACAGAGGGCACCGAGCATGTGGCACTATATACAGAGGGCACCGAGCATGTGGCACTATATACAGAGGGCACCGAGCGTGTGGCACCATATACAGAGGGCACAGAGCGTGTGGTACTATATGCAGAGGGCACAGAGCATGGCGGCACTATATGCAGAGGGCACGGAGTGTGTGGCACTACCATTGGGGAGCCCTGTGTGTAGCTGCTGTTATATTCAGGGCACAGCATGTGTGTCAGTATGCAGTATGCAGGGTGCCAATGTATTGGTAAAGAGAAAATCTGAAGACATATTCTCAGCAAAATCCGCTGAATTGTGGCTGGGAGAAGTCATCATGGTGGTCTGAACCAGATGAAGAAGAACTCAGAAGGAAACGTCACCTGTAAGTCACTAAATGGAAATGATTATTCTGCTACTGACTGTGTATGATCAGAGCTGTAGTCACCTGGATGATCTACAGCTGATGATGGGTGGTTTTGTGAAACAACAACTCCCAGCATCCCGTTACTGCTGTTCAGGCCATACTGGGAGCTGTAGTTTCACACTGTACAAGCTTACTTGGTGAGGGCCGACCTGACTATGCAAATGGTATCTGTACTGAACTTTTAAAATGTGGTGATATACATATGTACTTCGCATGGTTCTGGTGCTGTATTTATGTATCGATCTTAGTTCTTTGTGGTTTGGTTCTGGTGCTATATTTGTTGTTGATTCTCTTGCTGTATTTGACTTACAGGCTTAATTCTTGTGCTGTATGTAAGTAGTGAACTTGGTTATTGCTCTGTATTTGTTGTTAAATGTGCAACTGATGCTATATTTCAATCTAATACCATCCATTCACGTTTGTGTTCGGGCCACTGTCACAGATTCTGTCAAATAGACTGGACAAAGAAGTCTTGCATGCAGGACTTTTTTGTCCGGTAAAGGAGCAGTTTCCTCATCAGACCCCTGTATAGTCTATGGAGTCTCTTCAGCTTAGGAGTTGACCATGTTGCTACTGTATCTAGGATTGTACATGTGTATGATCCCAACATGAAAACACAACCAAGCTGCCGCCTTTTAACAATTTAAAGCCCATTTACCTATACTGCCTTTATATGGTAGGCGGAGTTAAACAGGTCACGGTGGACCGCTACATATGGGCCAGTGCTATGTGCTTGCCCCCCAGGCTAAAATTTGCCAGCCAGCCCCTGCCTAGAGGCTCTGCTCTCTCTGCAACTGCTGCGCTCTCTTCACTTTGATAGATGGGACCAGGCAATGTGAAAGTGATCACGAATGCTTCGCACTGTCAACCAAAGTGGAGAGGGTGCAGCAGTTGCAGAAAGAGCAGAGCCTCTACGAGTAACTGCAACACCTCCGTTGCTCGTTAGGGCCTAATTTGCATATATTAAGACATACTTTTTTCATCAATGCGGGCACATATGAATATGGCGCCAACACAGATGTCTTCAAATGCAACAGGTCAGCCAGTTTAATAGGTAACAGATGCTCTTTAAGCTTCATTTATATGAAATCTCCAAGTGCACAGGCCCTCTCTGCAGAATTTTTTATTTTATATTACATCAGATGGCACAATTATGGAGATATTTACCCCTAGAAGCATTACATCTAGGGGAGAATAATTCCATGTGTATGACAGCACACAGAGACTATATGGCCTCTAACTGTGCAGCTCTGCTATGTGCTTGGGGCCTAGACTAATTATTTATATGCCCTTACATTGATCTCACCCTTCTAGAAGAAATGTATTGACTGCAGATCATGACAAGATACTAAGGCACTATGGGGTCATATATTATCCAGAAATACATCTATATTAAGCATATTTCTGGCACAGATTGCCCAGCCTAAAGCCTCTTAGAGACTGCTGTAAAAAGGCATATGGGTGGTCACTAAGTGGTTAAAAGGGTTGTCTCACAACAATCCCCTTTCAATACACTCTTCTAGGACCTGAAGGTATCATAAATGGGGTACCCTTCTGGGGAACCCCTTTTATGATCCAGAACTGAAAGCTACTATGTACTATTTAAGAGTGGTTTCCGCTATGATCAGTGGTGTACCTACCATAGAGACCACATGACTGCTATGGGACCCTGGAGAGGGGGCCCAGCGCTGAACTCATTCTTCTGTTCCCTACCAAGATTTAAAGAGGCTCTGTCACTAGGTTTTAACCTATGTATTTAAATACATAGGTTAAAACCCCTTGACTTCTACAGTTAAAACATACCTTTATTGCAGAGTACAGCGCAGCGGTTGTGCTGAAAAAGAACTTTAATCTTATGTTAATGAGCCTTCGGAGCACCGGGGGGCGGGCTCTTTCTTCCTGAGCACCGCTTCTTCACCGCCCCCGGGTCCCGAGGCTCTCTCCGATGCCAACGTCCACGCCCCTCTGAACTTGATTGACAGCGCTAGGCCGTTTGGCCTAGCGCTGAAATCCCGCCGGCGCATGCGCAGAAGCGCTTGCAGTGCCGAACACCGCAAGCGCTTCCATCCTTGTGCGCACGCGCCGTCACTTCGCTGAACCCGGAAGTGACGGCGCGTGCGCACAAGGATGGAAGCGCTTGCGGTGTTCGGCACTGCAAGCGCTTCTGCGCATGCGCCGGCGGATTTCAGCGCTAGGCCAAACGGCCCTAGCGCTGTCAATCAAGTTTCAGAGGGGCCGTGGACGTTGGCATCGGAGAGAGCCTCGGGACCCGGGGGGCGGTGAAGAAGCGGTGCTCAGGAAGAAAGAGCCCGCCCCCCGGTGCTCCGAAGGCTCATTACATAAAGATTAAAGTTCTTTTTTCAGCACAACCGCTGCGCTGTACTCTGCAATAAAGGTATGTTTTAACTGTAGAAGTCAAGGGGTTTTAACCTATGTATTTAAATACATAGGTTAAAACCTAGTGACAGAGCCTCTTTAATGCATTTTCTGGCAGCCACCACCAGAGGGAGCTCAGTGCAAAGAGATTTTTACATCTCCCATTGATAGCAATAGTAACTGTACAGTAATTTACTGTCCATCTTGGTGGCTGCAGGCAGACAGTTTTATGGTATGATAAATACCATAAAACTGATGTAAATACACTGGATGTAAATACACTGGAGATATTTATGAAGCACCTGGTGTTTAAAGTGGGTGAGGTGGAGCACAAATTTAACACATTTTTAATTTAAAAAAAAATCATAAATTTTCCAGATATCTGGGAGTCAGGCTATGCTTTCCGCTTTGCCTGGAAGTGTTTGACGCAAGTTTAAAGGGCAACTTGGATGGGGCAGTACTAATGGGGTCATTTATCAAACTGGAGTAAAGGACAACTGGCTTAGTTGCCCATAGCAACCAAAGGAGCTAGGAGCTGTGAAAAATGAAAGGCGGAATCTGATTGGTTGCTATGGGCTACTAAGATAGTTCTGCTTTACACCAGTTTGATAAATGACCTGATAAGTTTTGATACGGGCCTTGATGAGAGCTGTGTACAGCTCTTGCTGGAATGGTACAATAATCCATTACATAGACGACCATTCATTTGCTATACTTCAGCCTCTGCAGGGGGACTAAATAACCAAACGTGACTCCCCAGTGATTCCATCTGATTATCAGCGTCAGAGAAGCCATCTTATTCCAAAGGGCTTGTCTTTGTGAACTGATTTAGATGGAAATCCACTTCTAACAATAATTACAGTAGAGAAATAATGGCTTTTCCAGCGTTGACTCTGCTTTTAAAGATCAATATGTTGTTAAATTACAGCATCTCTGAATTTTGAGCAGTTTTATTCAATACTTGTTTACTTCTGTAATAGCCATAAAAATATAATGGGGCTGGAGGATTATTCCCTGCCTCACATTTTCGGTGATATTTTTGTGCTTTTCTGCTTATTGGTAATTCATAGTTAATAGACTGTGTGTTTAATTTAGAGTTATAGAATGAGTTTTCCTTATAATGATCTGATTCCTGGGAGAGGAGAACCGATAACTAACCCCCCACCGATTTTAATTGGCTTGAGAGGAAGTTTAGGAGAAGAACACCTTTCTGCTGAATACTGAGCCGTCGGCTTCTTTCATTTTCATGTCGTACTTCAAACCATCAGACTTTCCTTTGTATATTTCCAGTCCTTTGTACATGTAAAGCAAACCTAATGGAGAACCACAAAGCCCCAGATACAGGCGAGAGGATCAGTTATTTACAATGCGAAACTGTGGGAGAGATTTATCAAAACTTGGTTTGGTTGACCCAGCAATCCATAAGATTGAGCCTATGATTTACTCTGAAAAATGAAAGGTGCAATCTTTTTCCTTACTAGGGGCAACTAACCCAGTTTTCCTTTGCACCAGTTTTGATAAATGTCCCCAATATTTTCCATTCAGTTTATTACATGATGAGTTGGGCATAGGGGAGGACCGGCCATAGACCCTACCGGGATGAATTCCGCTAGCGCTGATGCCCAGAGGGCCGTCCAAGCTCTCTTCACGGCGGCCAAACAGCTATTTGTTGGTACTCCCAGCAATATGCATTCTATTGGAAAACAATAGTATGTATTTCATGATGTTTATCAAATGTCATCTCACTCTCTATTGTAATCAGTATTTTCAAGCCAAACCACTTCTTATGAAAAGGGTGACCAATATCAATCACAAGAAGACATGACAAAAGGGTAGAGAGGAAGACATTAGAACCCATCACAGCTGATGACAATCATTATTTTAAAGCTATAAAAATGTTCATTTATGAGATGATTTCTTATTTATGTGACATCCCTCCCCCCACCTGAGTGAAACATTTAACAGTAAAGTTATGTAAAACATCAGAACAAACCCTGTGATGTATGTATCCAAAAAGGTTCTCTACGTAAATTGACGAGATAGTTGACACCCAAGATAAAAGGTGACAGAGCTGAGTTTTGCACATATAGACATAAAGAAAGTGATACAGCACCTATGAAGTAGTTGGTGTTCCCTCTGGATGCACGCTCCCTCCTGAAGTCTGGTCTCCAAGGCTCCCAAGCTCAGCAGAAATAAAATTTGTAGGCAACAGCATCCAATCCAAATTGAGAATAAGTGGCTTTATTCCAACACCTAATACATGCTACGTTTCGGCTATTCCTCAGCCTTTATCAAGCATACATACACCCTAAACATTACAACCTTAAATACCCTAACACCAGTGACATCATATGGTTGAGAAGAGGAGGGGCAGTGCACGCCCCTTGAAAGAATAATGACAATAGACATCAAGCAAAAACCCAAAATCACATTCATAGAGTAAAGGGATCATAGGTAAGGAGTCAAGTTCATCACTCTCTTAGCTTGATGTATATAACATATGACATAACATCTCTTACCCCCAATGTATGTAAAAACATCCT
This sequence comes from Rhinella marina, assembly GCA_900303285.1. Classification (NCBI taxonomy): domain Eukaryota; kingdom Metazoa; phylum Chordata; class Amphibia; order Anura; family Bufonidae; genus Rhinella; species Rhinella marina. Next base: position 38,295 of record ONZH01028524.1, read on the forward strand.
GGATGGTTGACGTAGGTCCGCGCATGCGCGTTGTTAACACTACCACGCTGCACGCCGGCACAAATTTAACTAGGAGCGCACGCTCAGCCCGGGCCGCGGACATTGGTCACGTGATCAAGTCCGATCACGTGATACATAGCATCGCGTTGCCCAGGCTACCTGCTGCTTACACAGGAGCTCCGGTCATGTGATCAAAAGTATCACGATGACTATCGGTAATGCGCTTCATCAGGGGCTCCAATGCAATTAAGCAATTATATACTGGGACATCCTAGGGTTTACATCAGTAGATCTACGCTACTTATAGCTATTATAAATACAAGATGGGGTCATTTCCATAATCCGACATTCATCCACACGTATGTCAGTTCAGAGAATGAGATAGCCATTTATACAAACCTACATATTCAGTAGAATAGATATAGCCTTATTACATCATTATACACTCTGACCCATAGTGATTTTAGTACAGATATAAGTAATTTGGTTACTCTGATTGTTAGTGAGCCATGATTTCTACGCAATATAGACAACCAGAAGCTGTCTAATACATCCTCTTACCCACCACAGAAATAATCAGTCCATACCATGAATGCTGGTATCTGTGAAAATAAAAGCAATGTAGTTAGAGACTGTATTTATACTGAGCTATACATTCTATAAAAACGGAGTCATGAAAAAATCAATGTTCATCCCTTTCGGGTGCAGTGTATCAAGCTCATAGATCCATCTTAGTTCCTTCTGTTTCAGAATCTTTTCCCTATCGCCCCCCCGCCTGATACACTTTGATAGTTTTCATCCCAGACATATGGTTTCCTCCCTACCCAAGTCACAATATACACGGGTGAGAAGGATTGTTGGCAATGAGACACTATGTGACACCAGAATAAAAGAAATGACACAGAAATTCATTGAGAGGGGTTTCCCGAGAAAGATACTTGACAAAACAAAACGGGAGCTTTTTGAGGGTACCAGAAAAGCAGAGGAACAGACGAGATGACTCTCCCAGGATACCTTTTGTTAGCACCTTTAACAACATTAGTCCAAAAATAGGTGACATCATACGACGTAACTGGAACATTATCAAGAATGGTCTACCCTCTGTTGTAGAATTTCAGACAGCCCCCATTCTGGCATATAGACGGGGCACACAACATCAGAGATAGGCTAGTGAAGTCAGACATAGGGGCTGCAAAACAGGCAATACAGACTACCCTGACTAAGAGCAAGAAAGGCAGTTTTCCATGCTTACAATGTTGCCATTGCAACTCCATACAGAAGGGTGACACCTTCTCTCATCCCAGAACGGGTTAAGACTTACAATATCAATGGGTACTATACCTGCCAGACAACCTTTGTAGTCTACCTCCTACAGTGCCCTTGTGGGTTTTTTATGTAGGGGAGACTAAGAATGCGTGTAAGGAGCGAATAGGACAACACAAATCCAAGATACGCAATAAGGCCCTTGAGCTACCAGTCCCAAAACACTTTGATGATTTAAACATAATGTCAGCCAGCTCAGATTCAGAATCATAGACCATGTCCCCCAACTCAGGCGGGGGGGCGATAGGGAAAAGATTCTGAAACAGAAGGAACTAAGATGGATCTATGAGCTTGATACACTGCACCCGAAAGGGATGAACATTGATTTTTTCATGACTCCGTTTTTTATAGAATGTATAGCTCAGTATAAATACAGTCTCTAACTACATTGCTTTTATTTTCAACAGATACCAGCATTCATGGTATGGACTTGATTATTTCTGTGGTGGGTAAGAGGATGTATTAGACAGCTTCTGGTTGTCTATATTGCGTAGAAATCATGGCTCACTAACAATCAGAGTAACCAAATTACTTATATCTGTACTAAAATCACTATGG
>ONZH01028526.1:0-70488 GCA_900303285.1 Rhinella marina
GTTATTAACGGTACATACTCAGATTGGGTCACTGTCACTAGTGGGGTACCACAGGGGTCAGTATTGGGCCCTATTCTCTTCAATATATTTATTAATGATCTTGTAGAAGGCTTGCACAGTAAAATATCAATTTTTGCAGATGACACTAAACTGTGTAAAGTAATTAACACAGAAGAGGACAGTACACTGCTACAAATGGATCTGGATAGACTGGAGGCTTGGGCAGAGAAGTGGCAGATGAGGTTTAACACTGACAAATGTAAAGTTATGCATATGGGAAGGAATAATGCAAGTCACCAGTACATACTAAATGGTAAAATATTGGGTAACTCTGACATAGAAAAGGACCTAGGAATTTTAGTGAACAGAAATCTAAGCTGCAGAAACCAGTGTCAGACAGCTGCTGCCAAGGCCAATAAGATAATGGGCTGCATCAAAAGAGGCATAGATGCCCGTGAAGAGAACATAGTCCTGCCACTTTACAAATCACTAGTCAGACCACACATGGAGTACTGTGTACAGTTCTGGGCTCCTGTGAACAAGGCAGACATAGCAGAGCTGGAGAGGGTTCAGAGGAGGGCAACTAAAGTAATAACTGGAATGGGTGGACTACAGTACCCAGAAAGATTATCAAAATTAGGCTTATTCACTTTAGAAAAAAGACGACTGAGGGGAGATCTAATAACTATGTATAAATATATCAGAGGTCAGTACAGAGATCTCTCCCACGATCTATTTATCCCCAGGACTGTGACGAGGGGACATCCTCTGCGTCTGGAGGAAAGAAGGTTTGTACACAAACATAGAAGAGGATTCTTTACGGTAAGAGCAGTGAGACTATGGAACTCTCTGCCTCAGGAGGTGGTGATGGTAAGTTCACTAAAAGAGTTCAAGAGGGGCCTGGATGTATTTTTGGAGGGTAATAATATTACAGGTTATAGTTACTAGAGAGGGGTTGTTGATCCAGGGAGTAATTCTGATTGCCTGATTGGAGTCGGGAAGGAATTTTTTTCCCTAAAGTGGGGAAAACTGGCTTCTACCTCACAGGGTTTTTTTGCCTTCCTCTGGATCAACTTGTAGGAAAACAGGCCGAACTGGATGGACAGATGTCTTTTTTTCGGCCTTATAAACTATGTTACTATGTTACTATGTTACTATTAGCAGCCCTGGTCTGCTCCCCCCTAGTACTGAAAAAAAAAAAAAGACACTGCTAATTTGGGCCTCAGATTCTTAATCTATACACCAACACTGCCCTTCCCCCAATAACAATGCAGACCACCTAAACAAAGCTCTCTATGCCCAGACAGCCACGGCCACGTCACAAGCACCACACAAGCACGCAGTTTGGTGGTGTCCTAAAAGTGCTGCAGATCTAACTCATACTAGAGTCACACAGAGCCCACGGGACACAGGGAACTCACATAAAGGGAACACAGATAGCACACACAGCTCACACATGGCACACACACAGAGGACACAGGAAGCACAAACAGCTCTCACAGTGGATGCACAAGGAGTACACACTGGGAGCACACACAGAAGGCACACGGAGCGCGCACAGGGAGCACATACAGGGGACACAGGAAGCCCACACAGAGGGCACAGGGAGCGCGCACAGGAAGCACACACAGAGGGCACAGGGAGCGCACACAGAGGACACAGGGAGCGCACACAGAGGGCACAGGGAACACGCACAGAGGGCACAGGGAGCGCACACGGAGGGTACAGGGAGCTCACACGGAGGGCACAGGAAGCGCACACGGAGGGCACAGGGAGCGCACAGGGAGCGCACACGGAGGGCACAGGGAGCGCACACAGAGGGCACAGGGAGCGCACATGGAGGGCACAGGGAGCGCACACGGAGGGCACAGGGAGCACACACGGAGGGCACAGGGAGCGCACACAGAGGGCACAGGGAACATGCACAGAGGACACAGGGAGCGCGCACAGGGGGCTTACAGAGGGCACAGGGAGTGCACATAGAGGGCACAGTGAACATGCACAGAGGGCACAGGGAGCGCGCACAGAGGGCACAGGGAGCGCACACAGAGGGCACAGGGAGCGCACACAGAGGGCACAGGGAACGCGCACAGAGGACACAGGGAGCGCGCACAGAGGGCACAGGGAGCGCGCACAGAGGGCACAGGGAATGCGCACAGAGGGCACAGGGAATGCGCACAGAGGGCACAGGGAATGCGCACAGGGAATGCGCACAGAGGGCACAGGGAGCGCACAAAAGGGCACAGGGAGCGCACAAAAGGGCACAGGGAGCGCACAAAAGGGCACAGGGAGAGCACAAAAGGGCACAGGGAGCGCACAAAAGGGCACAGGGAGCGCATAAAAGGACACATTGAGCACACACGGAGGGCACAGGGAGCACACACGGAGGGCACAGGGAGCGCACACAGAGGACACAGGGAATGCGCACAGAGGGCACAGGGAGCGCACAAAAGGGCACAGGGAGCATGCACAAAAGGGCACAGGGAGCACACATGGAGGGCACAGGGAGCGCACACAGAGGGCACAGGGAGCGCACACAGAGGGCACAGGGAGCGCGCACAGAGCGCACAGGGAACACGCACAGAGGGCACAGGGAACATGCACAGAGGGCACAGGGAACGCGCACAGAGGGCACAGGGAGTGCGCACAGGGAACATGCACAGAGGGCACAGGGAACATGCACAGAGGGCAGAGGGAGTGCACATAGAGGGCACAGGGAACACGCACAGAGGACACAGGGAGTGCACATAGAGGGCACAGGGAGCACACACAGGGGACACAGTGAGCGCGCACACGGAGCGCAGACAGAGGGCACAGGGAGCGCAGACAGAGGGCACAGGGGGCGCAGACAGAGGGCAAAGGGGGCGCACACAGAGGGCACAGGGGGTGCGCACAGAGGGCACACACACAGCGGGCGCAGGGAGCGCTCACAGGGAGCACACACAGCAGGCACAGGGGGCACATGCAACGAGCACAAGGAGAACACACAGTGGGCACAGAGGGCACACAGGGGAGCACACACAGCAGACACAGATGGCAAAGTGAGCAAAGGGAGCACAGTGGAACCAGGGAGCTGACAGTGGGAACTCACAGGTCAGTGGCCATCAGTACTTGAGGGCAGTGCAGGGCTGCTACAATGTGTGACCCCCCAGCAGCCCTGCACCCCCCTCATCCACAGACACTTACTGGATGGACTTACCAGGGGCTTTGATAAGAGGGTCCTGGGAGACCCCTGCATACAGCAGCTGAGGTGAGAGCGTGGGGGTCAGATGCAGCATTGGGTCCAGGCATCCCAGTCTGATGTTTAGGCCTCCAACCATGAGCAAGTGCAGGCAAAGGATAGGGGGCGGGGCTATGTTAGCTGCCATCAGGCTCCCCGCTCTGCTGTCTTCCCTGCCGGCGCGCACTATGACCTAACGCTGCGTCAGGTCATAGTGCGCGCCGGCAGGGAAGACAGCGGAGTGGGGAGCCTGATGGCAGCGGCAGCGCAGAACAGGTAAGTATGCTTTTTTAAAGTGGCTGGGTGGGCTGATCTGAGGTCTGAGGGGGGGCCCAAGACGCTGGTCTGAGGGGGGGGCCCAAGACACTGGTCTGAGGGGGGCCCAAGACGCTGGTCTGAGGGGGACACAAGACGCTGACCTGAGGTCTGATGGGGGCACATGGGGGCACATTGTGTTGATCTGAGGTCTGATGGGGGCACAAGACGCTGACCTGAGGTCTGATGGGGGCACATTGTGTTGATCTGAGGTCTGATGGGGGCACATTGTGTTGATCTGAGGTCTGATGGGGGCACAGTGTGTTGATCTGAGGTCTGATGGGGGCAAAAGACGCTGATCTGAGGTCTGATGGGGGCACAAGACGCTGACCTGAGGTCTGATGGGGGCACAAGACGCTGATCTGAGATCTGATGGGGGCACAAGACGCTGACCTGAGCTCTGATGGGGGCACAAGACGCTGATCTGAGGTCTGATGGGGGCACAAGACGCTGACCTGAGCTCTGATGGGGGCACATTGTGTTGATCTGAGGTCTGATGGGGCACAAGACGCTGATCTGAGGTCTGATGGGGGCACAAGACACTGACCTGAGCTCTGATGGGGGCACATTGTGTTGATCTGAGGTCTGATGGGGGCACAAGACGCTGATCTGAGGTCTGATGGGGGCACAAGATGCTGACCTGAGGTCTGATGGGGGCACAAGACGCTGATCTGAGGTCTGATGGGGGCACAAGATGCTGATCTGAGGTCTGATGGGGGCACAATGTGTTGATCTGAGGTTTATTATCCCTGTACTGTGACATCACTGTGTTTATTATCCCTGTACTGTGACATCACTGTGTTTATTATCTCTGTACGGTGACATCACTGTGTTTATTATCCCTGGACTTTGACATCACTGTGTTTATTATCCCTGTACGGTGACATCACTGTGTTTATTATCTCTGTACTGTGACATCACTGTGTTTGTTATCCCTGTACAGTGACATCACTGTGTTTATTATCCCTGTACAGTGACATCGCTGTGTGTATTATCCCAGTGCAGGAAGAGGTAAGTGGTCTGTGTTTGTGTGTTCGTTTTCTATTTTTCAGGGTCGTGAATGCAGAGGACTACGTCGGATTCGGTGGACTACGTCGGACCAGCTTATTTTTATTTATTTTTTTTTAATAAAATGGGACCCCACGCCATTTTTTAAAAAATTATTTAATTATTTTTGTAAAAAAATGGCGTGGGGTCCCCCCCTTTTTCCTTCGCCAGCCATATACAACCAGCAGCGGCAGCCTGGCACTACCAGGGTGGGAAGGGACACGGTTATTTGCCCTTCCCAGCCTAATGGTACCAGCCTGCAGCCGCCCCAGAGCCAGACCCTCAATTTAGAAGGTCCGGTCCTGCGGGTACCCGGCTCTTCCCGGCACCCCTGGTGGCGGTGGGTGCTGAGGTAATAGATGTTGGGGTTAGTGCTGGCCTGCCATACCAGCAAGCACTAAGCCCAGTATTAGTAATCAGGGCCGTCTGTAGATAGCCCTAATTACTAAAACTGTAGTATTGTAAAAAAAAATACACACACACAAGTATAAAACATTTTATTGAAATAAAACACTCCCCCAGACCCCTGTTTGACCATTTTATTAAAAAAAAAAAAAAAAAAAAAAAAGCTGGTCCGACGTAGTCCGCCGAATCCGACGTAGTCCTCTGCATTCACGACCCTGAAAAATAGAAAACAATCACACAAACACAGACCACTTACTTCTTCCTGCACTGGGATAATACACACAGCGATGTCACTGTACAGAGATAATAAACACAGTGATGTCACAGTACAGGGATAATAAACACAGTGATGTCACAGTACAGGGATAATAAACACAGTGATGTCACTGTACAGGGATAATAAACACAGTGATGTCACAGTACAGGGATAATAAACACAGTGATGTCACAGTACAGGGAAAATAAGCACAGTGCAGTCTTAATCCCTTCATGAAATGACATATTTTTTTTATTTATTTAAGTTTTACACAATAATATCATTTTTGAAACAAAAAAAATTATGTTTTAGTGTCTCCATTGTCTGAGAGCTGTAGTTTTTTTTATTTTTTGAGCGATTCGCTCAGAGAGGGACTCATTTTTTGCGGGAAGAGGTAATGGTTAGATTGGTACTATTTTTAGGGGCATAAGCCTTTTTGATCGCTTGGTATCACACTTTTTGTGATGTAAAGTGACAAAAAATGGCTTTTTTGACCCTTTTTTTATTTTTATTTTTTTACTGTGTTCACCTGAGGGGTTAACTCATGTGATATTTTTGTAGAGCAGGTTGTTACGGACGTGGAGATACCTAACATGTATATTTTTTTTTATTTATTTAAGTTTTACACAATAATATCATTTTTGAAAAAAATAAATTATGTTTTAGTGTCTCCATTGTCTGAGAGCTGTAGTTTTTTTTATTTTTTGGGCAATTTTCTCAGGTAGGGGCTCATTTTTTGCGGGACGAGATGATGGTTTGATTGGTACCATTTTTGGGTAAATACACCTTTTTGATCGCCTGCTATTACATTTTTTGTGAGGCAAGGTGATAAAAAATGGCTGTTTTGACCCTGTTTTTATTTAATTTATTTTACTGTGTTCACCTGAGGGGTTAACTCATGTGATATTTTTGTAGAGAAGGTTGTTACGGACGTGGAGATACCTAACATGTATAGTTTTTTGTATTTATTTAAGTTTTACACAATAATATCTTTTTTTAAACAAAAAAAAAAATGTTTTAGTGTCTCCATAGTCAAAGAGCTGAGGTAGGGGCTCATTTTTTGCGGGACGAGATGATGGTTTGATTGGTACCATTTTTGGGTAAATACGCCTTTTTGATCGCCTGCTATTAAATTTTTTGTGGGGCAAGGTGATAAAAAATGGCTGTTTTGGTATAGTTTGTTTTTTTTATTTTTTTGCGTACACCTGGCGGGGTGGACCATGTGATTCTTTTATACAGCCGGTCGATACGGACGCGGCGATACCTAATATGTGTACTTTTTCTTTTTTTTTACTTAATTTGGGGAAAAAAGGGAGCTTTTTTAACTTTTAAAAAAAAACTATTTTTTTTTACACTTTTTTAAACTTTATTTTTACACTTTTTTTTATTCTTTTTACATTTTTTTTAACTTATCAAGAACAATTTGGATCTTGAAGATCCAGTGGGCTTGATGGCTATACAGTGCATTGCAATAGTAATCTATTGCAATGCACTGTATCAGTGCTACACTAAGGCTGATCAGACCCTGAGGGTCTGATCAGCCTTAGGTACATGGCAGCCAGGAGGCTTTTGTAAAGCGTCTGGTTGCCATGGTAACCATCGGGCCGCTGCCACTGCAGCAGCGGCGGCCCGATGGAAGAGAGAGGGAGCTCCCTCCCTCTTAACCCCATGGATGCTGCGGGCGGCTTCTGACCACAGCATCCATGGGGTTAAACAGCTGAAATCGGTGTCAGTGTAATTACAGCTCACACTCTCTGCTGATGGCAGCGGCTCCGATCCTGAGCCGCTGCCATCATATAATACAGCACAGGAGGGGGCAGGACCGGGAGGCAACGGAGGCATGAGGGGGGCACTACAAGGGGGGGCACAGACAACTTACCTGGTTTCAGGCTGCGATCTCCAGAGTGGAGATCGCAGCCTGAAACCGGCATTTTAGCACTGAAGCGCTCCGATTGGTTAGTCTGCAGAGACTCTGATTGGTCCCTTGCCGGCTTCCCCGAGGTCTCGGGGCTGTGATGGGTGTCCCCTCCGGTGTCATGTTACTGAAGTCTTCAATAACATGGCGCCGGAGGGGGCAGGCTATCTATGTGTAAAGCGCCTGCGCTTTACACATACTCAGCCCTCCCATGCTTTCTCAATAGGGTCGGCTCCGTCCGCACTGGGAATGGAGCATACGACCGTAAGTCATTTGTCTATGTGTCGTTCAGTGACACATAGACACGTGACTATGAAAATGGCAGCCCCCATAAAGTAAAAAAAATGTTAAATACACAAAACACAATACACATATAATAAACTTAATTATACATATAAAATCTATTTTTGATGTTTTATAACATATGTGTTTTTATTTTTTAGCAATAGTGCCCCTTTAACTGCCCAAATACATAAAAGTGTGCAGCGAATCTAAGAAGCCTGTTATGTACGTGTCACACTGGCTCACAGTATTCTTCCACTACCACAGTAGAACACCGAGTGTACTTGAGCGCAATGCTGGCATTCACTGTAATGTTGATTTGTACGCTAATGCTATGCATTGTATGCTAATGCATACAATTTTGTATTCTAATGCGTACGCATTGTGCACAAATGCGTACAAATTCAGTTAATTACCAAACTTTTACAAGCAAAGGAGTAAAAGAGGAGACGTCACGATTCTGACCTTTTTCTATTAACCAGACACCCTCCCCTCTTCCGAGCGGGTGGTGCCTGGTTTAGTCCCATTGACTAACATTATGCTCGGTTGCTCGGTCAGAGCACCCGAGCATACGAGCACAGAAGTGCTCGCTCAAAACTACTCCCTATGCATTTTACTGTAAGGCACAGTGTTCTACACCACTATCCAGGCTCTCTGCAGCCCGGAAGTACTCATTTTTTAATGCGATTCTCAACGAATTTATTTGGATCGAAGCAAATCTTTTCTGAAAATTTGGCGAACCAGCCGAATCGAATTTTTGAAAAATTCGCTCATCTCTAGAAACAAACACAAAATCCCATATCCCTGCTACGGTGAAATCTCTGTTCTATACCCAATCCATAACTGCATGAGTAACAATACCCCTAAATAAATTTATAGTAAATAAGTCTGTCTAAAAACTGGAAAGATGTGATAATTGTAAGGATAAGTGGATTGTGGATGATAATTGGTGGGAAATATCATGACTTAGGAAGAAGAAGGATGTTCACATGACACTGAAAGTGTGTGCGGGGATGTCTTGCCCATTTTGGCTCACAGTCTGACAGACAGCTTAGATCAGCCAGTCAGGGGGGCACCAGTCATGGACATAATTCTGTGTGGCTCTGCCTCTGCATACAGAAATTCAGAGCAAATGACAATATTAGAAGATTATAGGGAGAGAATATGTGATAGGGAGGGACAGTATAGGAGGATTATAGGGAGAGAATATTTGGGGTAGATTAAGGGGTGTAATCAGGGGAGAAAACTATCAGGTGTGTTAGTTGGCATGCTTTTGTCAGTTCATCCTCTGGCAACTAGTTCCACATTACAGATTACTGCCAAAACACTCTTTTTTTTTAAGTTTCTTTCATAACTGTGTTAGGGAAGGCACACCACATTGGAGCATTTAGCTGAACAGGCGTTTATCATCACTGCCCAAAAATTGCATTGTCACAGTATTAGTTAAAGGGAATCTGTCAGCTCTGAAACACCCTCCAAACTACAGTAAGTGGTGTATAGTGTAAGTGACATCGAGTCCGGTTATGTAATTTTTATCTTCATACTCACTTGCATTCTGACTCTGTGCTCTGACAAACCAGCAGTAGAATGCACTCAGTGGACTCCAGTGTTCACTCACATAATGGAGAGGACTCAAAGACGAGTCCTCTCAATGCATTTTACACCCGGTTTGTGGGAGCACAGCATCGGAATAGAAGTGAATATGAAGATAAAACTTACATAATCGGATTCAGCACCACTTACACTATAAATCTAACACTCTAGTTCAGGGGGTATTTTGGAGCTGACAGGTTCCCTTTAAGTGCCAGTATTACTGCAGAGTGTCTATTTCAAACTCACATTCAGTAATTCTACCTCATTTCTCATCCATGATCCAAATCAGTGAAGAAATACTGCATCACAGCATCTAGTTCAAAAGATATGTTGAGTATAAGGATGGAACTACGGTGGACAAGATCTGCAGGATTAAAATAAGCCATAGCCGTTCAAACACAATTATAGGTACCAGAGGTCTGTTGTAGCACATGAGGCGGCATCACCAGATCCTTTGGGAAAATAAAACTAGCCAGATTTGCTAATCTGTCCTCCTGGCCCCTTTTTGAGACAGCCAACTCACATCCACACACAAGTAGTACAGTATCTTTATCATCATCATCATCGTGACCTTCGTCTTCTCCTGCAAAGACTCCTCCTTTTCCTCAGCTCCATCATGAGACCTCTATAACAGAACCTTTGGCCATAAAAAAAACTTTTCTCCACCAGCAATTAGCTTGTCTACAAGCTGAACCCCCACCTGGTCACATTGCTGGAGGTACAGTCTCTGTAGTATCATTGTAGTAGTGCCTTGTACTCTCAAATGGAAGAGAATGCAGGCCACTCCTTGAGAGTCTCTCTATGCATCAAGCTGCACTCCACATGGACACCTGGAGCAGTTGTTATGTGAATGGACAGTACATGTCTTTCACAGCCCACTGGGTCAAAGTATTTTGTGTCAGTGGAGAAGCAGCACCCCAGCAACATGACCAGGTCCTTTTGACCCCATCCCACCATATCATGGGGCTGGCTCCCACAGCAAGCAGTTATCTGCCTCCTCCATCTCCACCTCTATGGATATGGTCTCATCACCAACAGCAGCAGAGCACAGCATCACTCACACTACCTATCCTTGCTGTCACCTGTGTCAAGTCAAGCGTTGCCACACTGTGACTTAGGGCGAAACGGCTTTGGGAGGAGGGCGCCACCATATTGGTCGGTAATCCACATATGTTTGTTTTTTGCCTCTAATTATTATTTTATCTTCAACACTAAGCTAAAGCTATTTAATTGTGATCCTTAGTTGGAGCTCCTTATATGATAAATGCTTGTGTTGGGCTCACTTTCAACTGTTCTTAGTTATGACATGCACATTTGATACAACTGATTGCAGCGCCCTCTATGTCCTCTCTTGGAAAATTGATTGCTGCTATGTTGCTACCTTTGTATTTATCATGTTTTTATTAATCATTCAATAAAGGTTACTTGCTTATAAGTTGTATAGAGGCTCAACGTGTTGGAGCTGATTGGCCTGGGAGAGAGTATCCACAGCGGCGAGCTGTTGCTCAAGTACATCGAGCAACAAACATCCCTCTGGCTGTAACCTCGCCGACTCCAACTGGGCAAGGTGGTCAATTACAATGGGCACCACATCCTGGCTGCCCCAAATCTGAGGGAAATAACAGATGCTCCCTGCATGCCTATTAAAAAAATACAATGGCTTCTGCAAGATGCTGGTAATGTACAGGAGACTGTCCCTCTTTTCAGCAATTATTACGTGGTGAGGAATGCTCTCCTGGACTTGCACCATCAGAATGGCTTGCAGCTACACCATTTAATCTGCAATGTTTCTACTCACTGGAATTCAACATTACATATGCTCGAATGTCTGTATGAACAGCGGAAAGCTCCTCAGGCACGCTGGCCACAATGGCACCTTGTATGCTCGCTTACACAGTGTCAGGTGATCATTGACATCAAGCAGTCTGACAATTACAGTCTGACAATGCTTTTAGACAAAAAGAGGGAATGTTTTCCTCTCACAGAAAGGGAGTCCAAATTATGTTATTGCCAGGAAACACTGTGCCTGCCGCAGCTTAGAGCGAACAGATGCCTACCACCAGTGTATCTGAATGAGTAGTTCCTCTCCACCCCTCCATAGAGTTTCTCCTCCACCCACCACCACGGTTCTAATTTTCTCTGCCAACTATGGCAAATATCAAAGGATCAAAGGATCCCATTCATTAGAACCTGTGCTGACTGGCATGAATATTAGAATAGGCCCTGTAAAACCGAAATGTTTCAGGGTGGCAAAAGTGTATTCCCAATGTACTCTGTCGAAGGCCTTCTCTGCATCTAGCGAGAGAAGCAGAGAAGGTAACCTCGATTTATTTGCCTGATATACTAAGTTGATAATTCGGCTTGTACTGTACAGTTTTATGTCAGAATTTAAAAGGGAAGTTCGCTGGGGTGTTCAGGACTTTGCCCGGTTTTGGCAAAGTGATAATATTAGCTCTTTCTGCTAGGAATGTTCATTTTGACATAGCTAAGTTGTAGATCTTGAAAAGATATGGAGTTAGAGTTTCTCCAAACTGTTTAAGGTATTCTTCTGAGAATGCATCGGGCCTGGTGCCTTTTACAGCTTTATAGTTTTAATTGCTTTGGAGATTTCTTGTTGGGGGATTGTTGCGTTTAGGGAGGAAGCTTGAGTAGGGTTTAACTTTGTCAAATGTACCGATTGAAGAAAGTTATTATGCTTTCTACTGAGGGCTGGGGTACAGACTAGACATGAGCGAGCAGTGCTCGTTACGAGCACTGTAACGCTCGGGTCCCGTCTGCAATGCCCGCAGGCATTGCGGATCCGTCCTCATCTGCATGTAAGTCAATGAGGACGGATCGTTTGGTATGACACTCATACCAAACGGTTCCGTCCCCACTGACTTTAAGACGGGTGAGGACGTCCTCACCCGTCTTAAAGTCAGTTGGGACGGAACCGTTTGGTATGACTGTCATACCAAACGATCCGTCCTCATTGACTTACATGCAGATGAGGACGGATCCGCAATGCCTGCGGGCATTGCAGACGGGACCCGAGCGTTACAGTGCTCGTAACGAGCACTGCTCGCTCATCTCTAGTACAGACTAATCTTCTTGTAGGTTATACAGGTTATGGTAGTATGTGCAAAATGCCCTTGCTAAGCCATAGGGGTTAGTTATTTCTTCAGAGTTATTTCTCCAGATTGAAGGCCTGTGATTATTGATTTAGAACGAGCAGTTTTACTTCTAGCTGCCATTGCTTTACTACTTTGTTATGAGAGGTATAGTATGACAATCAAAGTTTTCTGGTTTGTTTATCAAGTCTGTTCCAAATGCTTTTTTAGACTAATTCTCATTTCCGTGAGACTATTAAATCATTGGTGAGGGGTTTTGCTTATCTGTGGCTTCTAGGTGGGCAATTTTAACTAATAGGTCCTGAAGTTCCTGGTTCTCATTCTATTAAAGCGGGCTGTTTGTTGGATTAGTAGTCCTCTCATATATGCTTTGCGAGTGTTCCATAGGGTGAATGGATTAATGCGCTAAATGTACGTATGTGTTTGCTAGATGAGCAGGAGTTCAGGAACAAGTCATTTACAGAGTGTAAACATATCTATTTTAGTACATACTTTATGGCAATGGGAGTAGTATGTATAGTGTTTTTCATTATTGTGTGTACACCTTCACCCATCATAGAGATCCTGTTTAGTTAGCCAGGTTCCCAGACATGGGGAGTGCACATTGCGCCGAGACGTGGAATCCAAGGCAAAATTATTCACAATGCAACAAAGCAAAAATTTGCCTTGTATTTTTGGTTGTACTTTTTTCATTAGTGAGTTCAGGAAAGAAATCTGTGCAGAATTTGGTGCACACATATGGACAATAGTGAGCAATGTGTTGTTGATGACACAACTCAGTGCAACATATCTCCTCCTAGGGTCCACCATCACCTCTTTTTCTACATATGTGACTGAGTCTCAAATCGCTATGCACATCCCACCTTTTTTCTTGTTGGCACTTGAGCAGTAGATATTAGGATATTGCCTATGACTAAATTTTGGTTTATGACCTTTCTTAAAGTGTGACTCCTTGATACATAATACGTCAGCTCCCAGTGTCTTGGCCTCCTTCCAAAGCAGGGACCTTTTATAAGGGCTGTTGAGGCCTCTGACATTCATAGACACTATCTTAATAGACATGTCTATCCTTAGAAGAACTATTTCCGCAGCTTACCTCCCTTATCACTCCCAGAAATAGTGTAGGCCACAACAATGTAGAAGAAACCAGAATCAGAGACTTGGGGAACTGACGCCCAATAGGCCGATATTGGGGAAAAAGCCCTTGGTTTAACATAAGAACAACTATAGAATTAAGAATTAACTGAAATCTGTAAAGAAACAATATTAACAAACAAAACAACTGTAAGCAGTGTATGAAACCGCACAAACCATGGGCTTGGTTTGTAAGAATAAGGATCACTGTCCTGCAATATGGGTTGCAGTGGAAATCTTACATGTCCTTAACTGTTGTGGACTATCCTGGGTGCATTCTCTGCGAAAAGTTGGTATGGCTGGGCGGTGAAGGAATTGTTATCTGTAGGCCCCATTTCTTCAGCAGCTCCATTCGTTTATCAGGGGAAGAGATGACATGCAGGTCCCCATTTCTGGAAACAAGTAGCTTGTGGGGAAGCCCCGTTTATATGGAATTCCACGTTGACAAAGGCATTGTGTGATCGGCAGCAATTTCTGTGTTGCCTGTAATGTTAATTGCGAGAGATCTGTGAACAAAGTAATGTCCTGAAAAAGGTCAGGCAATTTTAACTGCTTTCTAGTGGATTGCATCATTTGTTCCTTGATACTGTAGAAGTGTATGTGAGCAATTGTGTTGTGCTCTGGCAGAGACTTAGGTTTTAGAAGACAGTGAGACTGATCTATAATAAGGTCTGTCTCTGTTACATGGGGGAGCAGAGCTTTGATGAGTGATTTTATGTATTTAGGTAGGTCGGATGGATAAACCAACTCTGAGACACCATGAAGCTTTACAGTGCCCTGCGAAAGTATTCGGCCCCCTGAAACTTTTCAACCTTTTGCCATATTTTAGGCTTCAAACAAAAAGATATAACATTTTAAATTTTTGGTGAAGAATCAAGTGGGTCACAATTGTGAAATGGAACGAAATTTATTGGATCATTTAAACTTTTTTTGTAATAATAAAACTGAAAAGTGGGGCGTGCAAAATTATTCGGCCCCCTTGCATTAATACTTTGTTGCGCCACCTTTTGCTGCGATTACAGCTGCAAGTTGCTTGGTATTGTTTCTATCAGTTTTGCACATCTAGGGACTGAAATTCTTGTCCATTCTTACTTGCAAAACAGCTCGAGCTCTTTGAGGTTGGATGGAGAGCGTTTGTGAACAGCAGTTTTCAGCTCTTTCCACATATTCTCAATTGGATTCAGGTCTGGACTTTGACTTGGCCATTCTAAGACCTGGATACGTTTATTTTTGAACCATTCCATTGTAGATTTTGCTTTATGTTTGGGATCATTGTCTTGTTGGAAGATAAATCTCCATCCTAGTCTCAGGTCTTTTGCAGACTCCAACAGGTTTTCATCCAGAATGGTCCTGTATTTGGCTCCATCCATCTTCTCATCAATTTTAACCATCTTCCCTGTCCCTGTTGATGAAAAGCAGGCCCAAACCATGATGCTGCCACCACCATGTTTGACAGTGGGGATGGTGTGTTCAGGGTGATGAACTGTGTTGCTTTTACGCCAAACATATCGTTTTGCATTGTTTCCAAAAAGTTCGATTTTGGTTTCATCTGACCAGAGCACCTTCTTCCACATGTTTGGTGTGTCTCCCAGGTGGCTTGTGGTAAACTGTAAAAAAGACTTTTTTATGGATATCTTTGAGAAATGGCTTTCTTCTTGCCTCTGTTCCATAAAGGCCAGATTTGTGAAGTGTTCGACTGATTGTTGTCCTATGGACAGACTCTCCCACCTCAGCTTTAGATCTCTGCAGTTCATCCAGAGTGATCATGGGCCTCTTGGCTGCATCTGTGATCAGTCTTATTCTTGTTTGAGATGAAAGTTTAAAGGGACGCCCGGGTCTTGGTAGATTAGCAGTGGTCTGATACTCCTTCCATTTCAATATGATCGCTTGCACAGTGCTCCTTGGTATGTTTAAAGCTTGGGAAATCTTTTAGGATCCAAATCCGGCTTTAAACTTCTCCACAACAGTATCACGTACCTGCCTGGTGTGTTCCTTGGTCTTCATGATGCTCTCTGTGCTTTAACCCCTTCAACCCCGGGCCTGTTTTCACCTTCCTGCCCAGACCATTTTTTGCTAATCTGACATGTGTCACTTCATGTGGTAATAACTTTGGAACGCTTTTACTTATCTAGGCCATTCTGAGATTGTTTTCTTGTCACATATTGTGCTTCATGACAGTACTAAATTTTTGGCAAAATATTTCATTTTTATTTATAAAAAAAATACCAAATTTACAAAATTTTTGAAAAATAATTTAATACCTTAATTTTAATAATTAAAAAGTAATACCTCCAAAAATAGTGATTATTTTAAATTCCCCATATGTCTACTTTATGTTGGCATAATTTTATAAATGTAATTTAACTTTTTTCGGACGTTAGAAGGCATAGAAGTTTTGAAGCAATTTTTCAAATTTTCAACAAAATTTCCAAAACCATTTTTTTAAGCACCAATTCAGATATAAAGTGATTTTGAGGGGCATATGTAATGGAAACCACCCATAAATGACCCCATTTTAGAAAATACACCCCTCAAATTATAAAAAACTGATGTTACAAAGTTTTTAACCCTTGAAGTGTTCCACAAGAATTAAAGGAAAATGGGGGTGAAATTTAAAAATTTAAATTTTTTGGTAAATTATTCATGTTAATAATTTGTTTCTTGCAACACAGCAAGGGTTAACAGCAAACTAAACCTCAATATACATTACTCTGATTCTGCAGTTTACAGAAATACCCCATATGTGGTAGTAAATGTCTCTATGGGTTTGTGGCAGTGGTCAGAAGAAAAGGAGCGCCATACAAATTTTGGAGGCAGATTTTGCTAGAATGGTTTTTAGGCACCATTTTATAATTGAGAAACCCTAATGTACCCCTACAGTGGAAACCCTCAAAAAGTGACCCCATTTTGGAAACTAAACCTTCAAAGAATATATTAAGGGGGGTACTGACCACTTTGACCCCCTAAGCGTTTTACGGAATATGGAAACACTTGGCTGTGAAAATCAAAAGTTTCATTTCTTCCAATAAAATGTTGCCTTAGCCCCAAATTTTTCATTTTCATAAGGGGTAACAGGAAAAAAGCACCCCATAAGTTGTTCCCCATTTTCTCCTGAATAAGGCAACACCCCATATGTGGTGGTAAACTGCTGTGGGGGCACATGTCAGGATTCAAAACAGAAGGAGCGCCAAATGGATTTTGCAGAACAGATTTTAATGGATTGGTTTGCGGGAGCCATTGATTTTTATTTTTTTAAATGATTGTTTTATGTGGGGGCTCATTTTTTTAGGGATGAGGTGACTTTTTCATTGGTCCCATTTTGGGGTATATGAGACTTTTTGATTGCTTGGTATTACACTTTTTGTGAATCAAGGTTAAAAAAAATAGTTGTTTTGGCATAGTTTTTTTTTAAAAAAATTTACAGCATTCACCTGAGGGGGAAAATCATGGGATATTTTTATAGTTCAGGTTGTTATGGATGCTGCAATACCCAATATGTCTACCATTTTTATTTTTATTAAATTTTACACATTAGATTTATTTTTGAAAAGAATAAAATCTTTTTTGTGTTGCTATTTTCTGAGAGCCATATTTTTTTAATTTGTTGGGTGATGGTCTCAGGTAGGGCTCATTTTTTGCGGGACAAGATGACGGTTTGATTGGTACCACTTTGGGTTAAATAAGCCTTTTGATCGCCTGATATTACACTTTTTGTGAGGCAAGAAGGAAAAAAATGGCTGTTTTGGCATAGTTTAAAAAAAAAAAATTGCAGCATTCACCTGGGGGGCCATCTCATGTAATATTTTTATAGAGCAGGTTGTTATGGATGTGGCAATACCCAACATGTATAACATTTTTATTTTTTGAACGTTTTACACATTAGATTTATTTTTGAACAGAATAAAATCTTTTTTTTGTGTTGCCATTTTCTGAGAGCCATATTTTTTTTATTTTTCGGGCGATTGTCTAAGGTAGGGTATCATTTTTGCAGGACAAGATGTCGGTTTGATTGGTACCATTTTGGATTAAATACACCTTTTTGATCGCCTGGTATTACACTTTTTGTGAGGCAAGAGGGAAAAAAATGGCTGTTTTGGCAAAGTTTTTTTTTTTTTTTTGCAGCATTCACCTTGGGGACCATCTCATGTAATATTTTTATAGAGCAGGTTGTTAGGGATGCGGCGATACCCAATATGTATAATATTTTTATTTTTGGAAAGTTTTACACATTAGATTTATTTTTGAACAGAATAAAATCTTTTTTGTGTGTTGCCATTTTCTGAGAGCCATATTTTTTTTATTTTTCGGGCGATTGTCTCAGGTAGGGTATCATTTTTGAGGGACAAGATGACGGTTTGATTGGTACCATTTTGGGTTAAATACGCCTTTTTTATCACCTGCTATTACACTTTTTGTAAGGGAAGGTGACCAAAAAATGGCTGTTTTGGCATAGTTTTTATTTTGTTTGTTTTTTTACTGCGTTCACCTGGCGGGGTGGATGATGTTATATTTTTATAGAGCCAGTCGATATGGACGCGGCGATACCTAATATGTATACTTTTTTTTTCCCCCTTTTTTTACTATTTTTTTTATTTTGGGAAAAGTGTACTTTTTTTTACTTGAAACTTATTTTTTGTAAAACTATTTATTTTTTACTTTTTTTCACTTTATTTAACTTTTGGGGGTCTGATCCCCTTTACAATGCATTACAATACGGTTGTATTGTAATGCATTGGCTGTAAGTGTATTACATTGATCCAGGGGGCTGGATCGCTCAGACTAGCAGGGATAGCAGCCACGATGCCTAAGGAAGGCATCGGGCTTCTATCCAAGCTATCGGGTCCCCGTCACAGCAGCGCGGGGACCCGATGAACTCCCCTTCCTCCCACCCGCTTCGCATGTGCCGCGGTCAGCGCTGACCGTGGCACATCGAGGGTTAATACGCCCGCATCTGTGTTTTCACCAATGCGGGTGTACGCAACAGGGGTCCGGCTACTGGGCACAGCCGATCCCCCGTAGCTGAATATCAAGCGCTGGTCGGGAATGGGTTAAACAGAACCCTGAGACTATCACAGAGCAGGTGTATTTATACGGAGACTTGATTACACACTGGTGGATTCTATTTATCTTCATCAGTCATTTAGGACAACATTGGATCATTCAGAGATCCTCAATGAACTTTTGGAGTGAGTTTTCTGAACTGCAAGTAAATGGGCCGAATAATTTTGATCGCCCAACTTTTCAGTTTTATTATTACAAAATAGTTTAAATGATCCAATAAATTTCGTTCCACTTCACAATTGTGACCCACTTGTTGTTGATTCTTCACCAAAAACTCAAAATGTTATATCTTTTTGTTTGAAGCCTGAAATATGGCAAAAGGTTGAAAAGTTCCAGGGGACCGAATACTTTCGCAAGGCACTGTATATTTGCATGGCCTTTGCAGTATGAATTTAGTATGATTTCCTTGCCTGGTAAATAGTGCAATAACATAAATTATTTCCTGCATCTTCGGGGAGGGCGGGGGATCTATTTATATTTAATTTCTTGACATTTGTGTTGGTTATTGGACCCAGAAGAAATTCTGAATACGACGTCTATATGGCTTTGCCAGTCCTCACAGATGCCAAAAAGATTTGTACATCACTTTAAGTAAAAAAAAAACAACAACTTTTGTATTTGTTAAGTAGCTAGAGGAAATAGGATATTACTGATATAAGGACTACCTGTTTACAACAGTTGTACCCCTTCACATTTACCATAGAAACTTTGATCCAGTACAATATCCAGTTAAAAAGTAGCCTTTATTTTGATACCTGATGCCTCAGGTGATGCCTCTAATGAGCCCCTAAAGTGGGGAAAATTGGCTTCTACCTCACAGGTTTTTTTTTACTTCCTCTGGATCAACTTGCAGGATAACAGGCTGAACTGGATGGACAGATGTCTTTTTTCGGCCTTATAAACCATGTTACTATGTTACTAAATGTTTCTAAATTCTATGAAACCATTGTGAGGTGAAATGACTCATTAGGCCCTTTATTAAATTCATTGAGGGAGTGTGGTCACTTTTTGGGGGTTTCCACTGTATGGGTACCTCAGGGTCTCTTTAAATGTGACTTGTCACCCAAAAACCATTCCAGCAAAATCTGCCCATCAGAAACTATATAGCACTCCTTCCCTTCTGAGCCCTGCGTTGTGCCCATACAGTACTTCGTTACAAAATATGGAAGTTTCTGTAAACTGCAGAATCAGGGTAATAAATATTGAGGTTTGTTTTGCAGTTAGCCCTTGCAATATCACAGAAAACAATGAATTAAAATGGAAAATCTGCAAAAAAACATTTTTGGAAATCTCAAATCCATTTTTCCTAAAGGAAAACCCCTAAAGGATAAACAAAGGTTGTAAAATCATCATTGAATAATTTGAGGGGTGTAGTTTCTATAATTGGGTAATTTATGGGTGGCTTCTGTTATGTAAGTCCCTAAAAGTGACGTCATAACTAAATTGGTCCTTAAAAAAGTTTGTTTTGGAAATTTTCTTGAAAATGAAAAAAAAAGACGCTTTAAAAATTCTAAGCCCTCTAATGGCTTAAAAAAATAAAATGAATTGTGATTTTTCTCCAAATTTTCTTTTGATTTTAGATTTTTTTAAATATAAATTTAGATAGAATATATCTACTAACATGAAATATGATGTGTCACAAGAAAATAATCTCAGAATCGGTTGGATAAGTAAAGTCATTGCAAAGTTATTACTATATAAAGTCAGATTTGCAAAATTATGCTTGGTCCTTAACCCTAGTATGCATAACCCGGGCCTTTTAGGCCCGCTAGCTTGCTTGTTTGCCTTTTTCTGCAAGATTACTTTCATTAGAATTTTGAAACTCCAGGTATTCCTCAAGTTTGTAGTTGAGGGTCATTTCCAGTTGTTTATAAAATTTTATGTGATAGGCATTTTGATATAACAATACTTTTTTGGAAAACCACATATTTACATAACATGGGCCTTTTAGGCCCGTATTATGTTTATTATATACTCATCAGTTTATGTGTCATAAGTTACTGTGTTATTGTAATCAGGGTTGCTGGGGAGGAGGGTGGATCATACCTATGTTTAGAAAAACCTGTGATAATGTCATGGCCATGTGATCTTCGGAGGGAGACTGACTTCTCCTTCCCAAGGTCACGTAGCCATGACATCATTGCAGGTCTTTCTGAACACAGTAATGAGCATTAGGAGGACAGAATAAACTTTGTTTTTCCTTTGAGTCAACAATTGCACATTCTTCAATGAAGGGTTTGACTAATGAAGAGATTGAAGCAATCATTTTTGAAAGTGATGATGAAGGTGAACTTTCTTTGTCTGATGAAGACTACCTGCCACCATTCTGCTTCCTCGTCCAGTGATTCTTCTGATGCTAAAGAAGTGGATCCAGTAGAACTGATAAATAGAACATCCAAAACTAATGTATTTTGGGACAGTACTCCTTCAGTACTTGGACATACCCCATTACACAATATTCTGAGAAAAGCTCAAGTCCCCAATGCTTGTCCACGCTTGTCCGTGCTTTTTGTACTTTTTTTCTAATGATATTGCAGATGAGGTGGTTTTTTTGTACAAACTTAGAAGGACGACACATTGCTTATGGAAAAAACAAAACATGGAAAAATATCTCAAAAGAGGAACTTTATGCTTATATTGGACTTACACTTCTGGCAGGATGTCAAAAATCTTGTGATGTTCCTATCAGAGAATTAATTCTGAACCCACATTCTGATCCATACTACAAAGCAATAATGTCAGTGAATAGATATGAGGATATTCGGAGAAGCCTTCAATCTGATAAGCAAACTCGTACTTCGAGGATTGAAATGGATCAACTAGCACTTATTAGTTACATTTGGAATATTTTTTATCAAGAATTGTACCATGCTCTACAATCCTAGTGATAATGTAAACTTGTAAAAGTCATTTATTTGAGTTCCTCCATATGCTTTGCATACTGGCCCAAAAGGCCCATATTATGTGAAAGTGTAGATTTCTAACGTCATGCATACTAGGGTTAAGATGAAAACTGGCTTAGTCGTAAAGGGGTTAATTTATTTTTTATTCTGTCTTTTTTAAATTTAATTTTCACATTGTGACTCCCTTGTGTGTGTTCATACGAGATCTTTGGGAAGCATTTAACATTACTGTTTTATTATTGCTGATTGCTCCGGTAACTGGGCTTGATATGTTAGCCCCAATTACAGGAGAATACAGTGTCCAGAGGCTTTACAAGGTTGTTGAACCTCAGTGAAGACTCAGCAGCTTGTGCATTTACCCCGGGACCTGTAAAATCAGAATCTTTTCAGATTTGCTTAGTAAGAATCTTCTTAAATGTTCTTAAATCTTAGTACGCTAATGTTACACATCTGATAATTTGTATGCTAATGCTACGCATCTGATAATTTGTATGCTTATTTGGCCTATCGTCGTTCATGCGTATGGCATAATCGTACACACTTTGTATGCTCATGAGTACGTATTCAGTTAAGTAGTGTACCTTTAACAATGCTAGACTGAATTTTCATTATTTGTGCTGGAATAATTGCAGTGTATGGGTATGCTCATAAGTACGTATTCAGTTAAGTAGTGTATTTTTACCCTGTATGTTCGTTATTTGTGTGGGAATGTTTCCAGAACACAACCAGAATAACGAATAGCTTCAAGCATATAGAAGCAAAGCAACTTGAACTGAATAAATTCTTATCCAAACCAAATCTCTTAAAAAATTCTGCGAATATTTACAGAAGCGAATCTTTGAAGATTCGCTCATCTCTAGTCCATATATGCAGTGTTCATTGAGCACTGTGTATACAGCGATAGAGAAGTCTGGGACAGTAAAAAGAAAACATCCCTTACCTTTTTTATGAGGAGCATGTCACTGACACTGGGCTCTTTGCTCCCGCAGTTTCTTAAACTCCATGTAGCTGCTAGCTCTGCAAGCACATTTAGGAGTCCTTGGAAAATGAAATGCAGACTGCCCAAATGTATCGAGTCAGCAGGCGGTCTAAAAGCAGTTAATATCCAAAAATGGAATTTCTTGATCACTAATATTAGATATAAACCTCAGGTTCTTAGAGTTTCATTGCTATATTCCACCAACTTTGTAAAATTCTGTACAGTATAATCCCATAAAATAAAAACATAATCTATAAATCTTCTGTACCATCTTATGGTTAGATGAAACATGTTACTGAGATTAATCAGGCACATTGCCTCCCAATCTGCCATAACTGTTTTTGCAAACGAGGGAAGAATTTATCTTCCATTGATACCCCAACACCCCCATACCTTTACAAATAAAATTTCACTGAACCAAACCTTTTTTCAAATTAGGACTTTATACACTGTAAGTATTCAAATTCTGTTTTAAGTGATCTAAATCTTGGAGGGAGGGGGCCTTTTAAAGGTTTTTTTCGCATCCAATACACTCCATGATATTCAATCATATTATTCAATTCATATATCTTCTTTTAAATAAGTAGGTGTATTCAATACTAACAGCCTAACCTTTGATCTTAATGGTGAAGGGGAAGGGGGGGTGCATGTAGTAGTGAGTGGAATGAGATTTTTTTCAGTACACTCTTGAATACCACCTCTCAACAAACATGTCAAATATTTGGAAACATCATTGTTGGGATCAAATTTGAACTGCTGACAGCATGTTATAGAGCAGGAGGAGCTGAGCATATTGATATAGTTTAGTTTTGTGGAAAAAGTATTTTAATATTAGGATATTATTCAGTACAACTTGTATTTCATTGATTTTAAGTCCTTCTCATTCTGGGTTTTGAAGTCAAGGTCCTGTCAGTTACTTGCAACCTTCCCTCTACAACTATGCATACACAAAAAGCTTTCTATCAGTGATAGGACAGCCTCCATGACTTCAAAATCCAGAATGATTAGGAATTTAAATGAATAAATTACAGGCTATACTGAATCTTTTTCCACAAAACCATATATCAATCTGCTCAGCTTCTCCTGCTCTGTAAGATGTGGCCTGTAGCTTCCATTGCACTTTCATAGTGTTTATAGGTTCTCTTTTCCATAATGCTGGGTAATATTTAAAGTGCTTTTCCAGGATTTTTATACTGATGATCTATCTTCTGGATATGACATCAGTATCTGATCGGTGGGGGTCAGACACCCAGGATACCCATCAATCAGCTGTTTTGAGATTACACTGGTGTTCCTGTGAGCAATGTTGCCTTTTTCATGCTTACCAAGCGCAGCATAGCACAATGTTTAGTGACTGTGCTTGGTAGCACCCTCAGCCCCATTCTCTTCTATGGGCCTGAGCGCATTGCCAAGCACAGCTGCAATACAATATACAGCGCTGTGCAACTGATAGGTCATTAGTATCAAAATCTAAGAAAACCTCTATAAAATTTGTGCATTTACTCATTTATATTTGGGTATATTCACACAACAATATGTACTTTGCAGGCCGCAAAATTGGGATGCACAAAAAATACAGATGACATACTGTATGTGACACATCCGTGTTGCATCCATTTATTTTTGTGTACTCATTGTAACAATGCGTACTGTTGTCCACAAAATGGACAAGAATAGCACAAGTTCTATCTTGTTTGTGGAGCTGCAGAATGGACGTATGGATGCGGACCGTGTTCTGTTCTACAATTATAAACCAACACAGTCAGTTGTATATCACTCACACAATCATTGTGGGAATCAATCATATTTTTTCTGATAAGTGGTATCTAACAATTTAAAATCTTTCTTGGCAGCCATATTTCATGCACGTTAATAATATTGCATGACAATATGCACGACAAATAATATTGTCAAATACAGAATATGTTGTGATTTTCTTGGCATGGACCAATGTTCAGAGCAGAAATTTGCTGATGTAAAACTAATTCATTTGAAAGGTCAGTGTTCAATTCTAGTGCTGCCCATGTAAAATTAGCCTAAAGACCTCCTGCCTAGATGATGCAGCCCAATTATCTGGTTAAGATATCAGTGGAAGAGCCCACAGCTAGTCAGACGTTCATGTGAGTACAGCCCAGATTGCACACGCATCAGCAGCACAACAGAATGGTAACTATTGATGAAACGATCTTCCTTCCACAGGTTATCTCGAAGCTAGAGTTAAGTCACTGCCATGTATTTAATGTATTCCTTTGGACTCCAATGAAGAGTCATTCCAGCATATGGGTTAAACCCATTCCACTTTTATTGATTGTTAAAAATTCCAGTGGCTTGTGACCTGGGATTGCTGCAAATTGTTTATTGTTATGCATTGTATTTCACTGTTTCCCGGCTGTTATTACCAGAAAGGAAGTTAGGCAAAGGTTGGCAGGAACAGGGTCAATCACCCTGTTCTTCCCCTCTTGGTAGGAGTCAGATGGCCCTGCTGCTGCAGGGGAGTTGCTGTATAGAGAAAGTGTAGAGGATACAGCCTGCAGTGCTCCTTCTCCTAGAGAGGATTCTCCAGAGAGAACCATCACTAAATTGCAAGTGAAGCCTTGAGAGGGTAAGGACAGCAGAGTGAAATGCTATATCCAGCTTCTACAGACACTACTGTGAAGTGAGGGAATACAGCTAAGCCACCCTTCACTAAACTGCTAGGACAGTATCACCTAAGTGCAGAATTACCACCAATCGACCTGCCTCAATTTCTTTGCTGGAGCCAGAGAAGAGTTGCAGTAAAGCCTGCAGCTACTGTATGTATTTCAATTCATACATTGCACTTAGTAAAATTAGTTTGTTAGGTTTAACTCTGGTCTCATTCTTCAGTACTATAACTTTCAGTGTAACATACCCCAGGAAGCGATGGCCTGAGGTAGAACATCATGACACCACTTCACTATATCAAGGCCACTACCACTCCCATTCTCTTTACACTAACTCCCACAGATTCTCACTACATGCATGCCTCATTATGGTCAATGTGTTTCAATTGTGGCACCAACCTTAGTCATAGCATCGGAACCAATGACAAAGTTAGAGGTAGGTGCAGAGTCTTTAAAAATGATTTGGGGGATTTAGGTCATAAGCTTAGGTCAAGGACCTCAAAGGAAGTGTTTTCCAAAATACTGCCTGTACCACGAGCCACACAAGAGAGGCAGCAGGAGATTAGGGAGGTAAACAAGTGGCTCAAGAACTGGTGTAGGAAGAAAGGGTTTGGGTTCCTGGAGAACAGGGCCAACTTCTCTGTCGGCTAGAGGCTCTATCGTAGGGATGGGATGCACCTCAATCGGAAAGGGGCAGCTGTTTTGGGGGAGAAGATGGCTAGAAGGTTGGAGGAGTGTTTAAACTAGGGACTGGGGGGAAGGGTAACTACATTATAGGAGGGGAAGATAGTGCAGATAGAGACCTGGGGCAAGGTAATGGAACTGGGGGAGAATAGGAGGAAGGAACTAGAACAGTTCAGAAGGAAAGGTTAAGGGGAAAAAATATACATCAACCTCTTAATTGTATGTACACTAATGCTGGAAGCCGAACTAATAAAACTGGTGAACTGGAATTAGTGATGTGTGAGGAGAACTATGACAGAGGGAATAACTGAGACATGGCTGGATGATAGCTATGACTGGGCAGTTAACGTACAGGGTTACAGTCTGTTTAGAAAGGATCGTCAAAACCGGAGAGGTGGAGGGGTCTGCCTTTATGTAAAGTCCTGTCTAAAGCCCACACTCCGGGAAGATATAAGTGAGAGACATGAAGATGTGGAGTCACTGTGGGTAGAAATACATAGAGCCAAAAACAATAATAAAATACTAATAGGAGTTTATTATAAACCACCTAATATACCAGAGTCCACAGAAAATCTACTTCTAAACGAAATAGACGAGGCAGCAAATCATAATGAGGTCATTATTATGGGGGGACTTCAACTACCCAGATATAGACTGGGAAACTGAAACCTGTATCTCTCATAAAGGAAACAAGTTCTTGGCAATAACCAAAGACAATTACCTTTCCCAACTGGTTTAGGACCCGACTAGAGGGACAGCCATACTGGACTTAGTATTAACCAATAGACCTGACAGAACAACGGATGTGCAGGTTGGGGGACACCTGGGAAACAGTGACCATAAAATAATAACCTTCCAATTGTCATTCAAAAGAGTGGTTCTCCAGGGAAGAACAAAAATACAAAACTTCAAAAAAGCTAAATTTAGCCATCTAAGAGAGGCCATAGGCCTAAATAACTGGGACAAAGTCCTCAAAAATAAAAATACAGCCACAAAATGGGATATTTTTAAAAGCATCCTAATATCTAATTGTGAGAGGTATATACCTTATGGGAATAAAAGGTTAAGAAACAAGAAAAAAACAATGTGGATAAATAGAACTGTAAAGAAAGCTATAAATGACAAAAAGAAAACATTTAAATCATTAAAACAGGAGGGGAGCGAGGAAGCTTTGAAAAACTATAAGGAAAAAAATAGAATATGTAAAAGACAAATAAAAACAGCCAAACTAGAGACCGAGAGATTAATCGCCAAAGAGAGTAAAACTAACCCTAAAATGTTCTTTAATCATATAAATGGTAAAAAGTATAAACCTGATGGTGTCGGCCCCTTATGGAGTAATGAGGGGGGAGTTGCAGAGAGCGATGAGGAGAAAGCAAAGCTACTAAATATCTTTTTCTCCACTGTATTCACTGAGGAAAATAAACTGTCAGATGAAATGCAGAATATAAAAGTAAATTTCCCTTTAAAAGTGCCCTGTCTGACCCAGGAAGAAGTAGAGCTGCGTCTTAAAAAGATTAAAATAGACAAATCGCCAGGACCAGATGGCATACACCCCATATCCTAAGGGAATTAAGTAATGTCATCTCCAGACCCTAATTTCTGATATTTAACCCTTTCACGACCGGAGCTTTTTTCGGTTCTGCATTTTCGTTTTGTGCTCCCTGCCTTCAAACAGCCATAACTCTTTTATTTTTCTGTTCACATAGCTGTATGAGGGCTTGTTGTTTGCGGGACAAGTTGTACTTTCCAACGCCACCATTTAATATTGCATACGGTGTAGTGGGAAGCGGGAAAAAAATTCCAAACCGGGTGAAATTGCAAAGAAAACGCTATTCCGCTACAGTTCTACGGGTTTCTTATTTACAGCATTCGATGTGCATTAAAACTAATCCGTTACTTTCATTCTACTGGTCAGTACGAATCCGGCAATACCTAATATGTATAGTTTTTCCTGCGTTTAGATGGTGATAAAATAATTAGAAAGTTGCCCTTTTTTTTTTTTTTTTTTCCTTGTCATATATTGACCCCTATAACTTTTTGGTATTTATGTGTACAGAGCTGTATGGGGGCTCATTTTTTGCGGGGCGGTCTGAAGTTTTTATTGATACCATTCTGGGGTGTGTATGACTTTTTGATCACTTTTTATTTAATTTTTTTTAGAAAAAAAAAGGGACAAAAAACTGCGAATCGCCATTTGGACGCTTTTTTCCGCCACACAATTCGCCGTATTGAAATTTTTTTTTTATATTTTAAAAGTACGGGCGTTTTCGGTGACGGTGATACCCATGATGTCTATATTTATTGTTATTTAGGTATTTATTTTTTACTTATACGGAAAGGGGGGTGATTTGAACTTTTATATCTTTTTTATTTTTTATATATTTTTTAACATTTTTTTTAATTTTTCTGTGATTATTTTAAAGCTTAAATATCATCTGATCTATTGTGTTTTGTTTTTTTTCTTTATGAGCAATCATGGATTTACTAGATGCAGTTAAAACCATGAATTGCTCATTTCTTATCCTGGCCTGCCATCTAGTGGCCAGAATAAGAATTGCAGTTTGAAAACTGTAATCCTCACCAGCGAGGATTACAGTTTTCATATGGTGTACAGACACCCCGATTGGCCAATCGGGGCGTCTGTACACCACCCGGAAGCGTGGGCTTCCGGGTTCAGACGCTTCCTGATGCCGTGATCACGTGTGATCACGGCATCAGAAGGCCCTGGAAGTCTCCGAAGACGGAGGTAAGATGCGGCAAGTCTCTGCTGTTTGAAACAGCAGAGACTTGCCGGCCATGACGCCCGCCGCACCCGCGAGCGGGCGTCATGTCCCCGCACCGCCCGCGCGCCGTACATGTACGGCGGCGGTCGGGAAGGGGTTAAGGACTCTATACTGACAGGGAGTGTTCCACAGGATTGTCGCATAGCAAATGTGGTGCCAATATTCAAAAAGGGTCCAAAAACAGAGCCCGGAAACTATAGGCTGGTAAGTTTAACATCTGTCGTGGGTAAACTGTTTGAGGGTTTTCTAAGAGATGCTATCTTGGAGTACCTCAATGAAAATAAGCAAATTACTCCATATCAGCATGGCTTCATGAGGGATCGGTCATGTCAAACCAATTTAATCAGTTTCTATGAGGAGGTAAGTTCTAGACTGGACCACGGCGAATCAATGGATGTCGTATAACTGGACTTCTCCAAAGAATTTGACACGGTACCACATAAAAGGTTAGTATATAAAATGAGAATGCTTGGCCTTGGAGAAAATGTCTGTATGTGGGTAAGTAACTGGCTCAGTGATAGAAAACAGAGGGTGGTTATTAACGGTACATACTCAGATTGGGTCACTGTCACTAGTCGGGTACCACAGGGTCCGTATTGGGCCCTATTCTCTTCAATATATTTATTAATGATCTTGTAGAAGGCTTGCACAGTAAAATATAAATTTTTGCAGATGGGGTTTAACACTGACAAATGTAAGGTTATGCACATGGGAAGGAATAATGCAAGCCACCAGTACATACTAAATGGTAAAACACTGGGTAACACTGACATGGGAAAGGACCTAGGAATTTTAGTAAACAGCAAACTAAGCTGCAGAAACCAGTGTCAGACAGCTGCTGCCAAGGCCAATAAGATAATGGGTTGAATCAAAAGGGGCATAGATGCTCGTGATGAGAACATAGTCCTGCCATTTTACAAATCACTAGTCAGAACACACATGGAGTACTGTGTACAGCTCTGGGCTCCTGTGAACAAGGCAGACATAGCAGAGCTGGAGAGGGTTCAGAGGAGGGCAACTAAAGTAATAACTGGAATGGGTGGACTACAGTACCCTGAAAGATTATCAAAATTAGGGTTATTTTCTTTAGAAAAAAGACGACTGAGGGGTGATCTAATAACTATGTATAAATATATCAGTGGTCAGTACAGAGATCTCTCCCATGATCTATTTATTCCAAGGACTGTGACTGTGACGAGGGGACATCCTCTGCGTCTGGAGGAAAGAAGGTTTGTAAACCAACATGGAAGAGGTTATAGTTATAGTATACAGGTTATAGTTACTAGAGAGGGGTCGTTGATCCAGGGAGTTATTCTGATTGCCTGATTGGAGTCGGGAATTCATTTTTCCCCTAAAGTGGGGAAAATTGGCTTCTACCTCACAGGGGTATTTTGCCTTCCTCTGGATCAACTTGTAGAATAACAGGCCGAACTGGATTGACAGATGTCATTTTTCAGCCTTATAAACTATGTTACTATGTTACTATAGTATTCTCAGTTTGGGACTGGGTAATCATTCAGTGGGTGCCAAAACTTAATGCTATGTTAAGCAATACGCTTGTGAAAAAAGTAATTTTAATGGTATTTTCACACAAGGAGGATACACAGCGGATTTGCAGTTGCAGATTTTCATGAAACAAATAAACAGCATTTTAAGAAATCTTATCCACATACTGCGTAACCAATCCACTGTGTAAATTGACTGAACACGTGGATTTTAAATATGTAGCATTTCAATGTATGCTGCAGATTCCCACAGCGGGTTACCCCTATTGCAAAGTAGAGAGTAAAATCTACAGATGTTTCTGTGTTTTTTGCAGATTTTTTGCTATTTTATGTCTATGTCATTATGTGGATGTACCCTCAGACTAAAGCCTCCTTTAAAAATGCCATTCTTTTAAAGACTCAAAGACCCTTATACCAAATATGAAGAAATCAATATTCTAAGTGGTACATGTTAGGTAGGGGCTTTGTTTCTAATTTTGCATTGGAGCTCGAAAAATTTAAGTTAAAAGAAAAAAAGATATAAAAAAGACGTAATATACAGTATAAAGCCTTAAAAGAAATGACTGAAACTAACAAACTTGGTTTATAATTTAGATATGACCCTGTCCTACATTTTACCATTAAGATTTTAAACAGTGTGAGGTAATTGGTGCATGCAAAATTGATGCACTTGTGGTCCTAGGGGAAGGCATACATTCATAGAGAGAAAGTGAGCATTCCATTAAAACCTGCACTGTTTATTCATCTGGGAAATGGCAAACCTGCTGAGCTTCTGACTATGAGGGCGGCAGCTATTTGTTTGGTCATCCAGCTCATTAAAGAACCATGTTTACTGCAGCAGAGGCCATAATCAATAATCCGGTTGGAACATGTAGGTTAAAATTAGGTCAGCCTAAGTCAAGGGTTGTAATTAGAGATGAGCAAATCAAAGCTGACGAAGTGGAATTCGTTACGAATTCGATTCGCCACGAAAGCGAATTTCATGGCGATTCGTGGTAACAATTTTTTTTTTCCTAAAATGGCCACAAGCACATGGCATGACATGGGGGAAGGATTTCTGGGACAAAGAAGTAAACACCCACAATGCGATCACATGCAGACATGTAGCCAATTGTTACATGTTAGGCCAGCCAGGTCCTGTGATGTCACAGCCCTATAAATAGCTCTGCAGCACTGGAATCCGCCATTTGCAATTGATTTTAGACCATAGAAAGACGTCAGGAGAGATAAGGCAAGTGAAAGAGAAACTAAAGAAAAGAAATGAGGAGATCAGGGATAGATAATCTGAATTGCAGGGATAGGAGAGGGACGATTTCTAGACAGAATCCATAGGGGATTATCAGGCAGTGAAATCGCTATTCTGGTACACTGAGCAGCAGTGACTGGGCATTGGGGTTAGCCTGTTATACAGCACTGCACTCTGTTCTAAAGGATGTTTTGCAGTGCTTTATTCAAAGAAGCACCACTAGTGTCCCTTGTTGCAGTGCAGTAAGAGGGTCAGAGCCTTGTTTGGGGTACATTAAAAAAATAATAATAATAATAATTAAAAAAAAAAAAAAAATATATATATATATATATATATATATATATATATATATATATATATATATATCTTGGGTTGTGTTTGTGGAAAAACATATATAATCCATGATTGGCAGCTTGTAAATGTGAAAGAAATAGTTGTGGCGTCATTCGACATACAAATAGACAAGCGCCATATAGTGCTAACTTCTTTAGTGAAGTTGAATTGCCAAAAAAAAAAAAAAAAAAGCCGTGTTTGTGGGGTTGTTCATTTTAAATAACTATTTGCAGCATCAGTCGCCATACAAACAGACAAGCGCCATATAGTGCTAACTTCTTCAGTGAAGTTGAATTGCCAAAAAAAACAGTGAATCCATGTTTTTGGGGTTGTTCATTTTAAATAACTATTTGCAGCCTCAGTTGCCATAGAAATAGAAAATTGTCATATAGTGTGTAGTGCTGCTCAGTAACCCATTGTACTACAGTTCAGCAACCCATTGTTAATCCACTCTGTGGGTGACGGTATTTCTTAAAGAAATAGTTAAGCCGTTGTGCAAGGCAGTGAGCAAAGTATATTTTTTGGGGGAATTCTTAATTTCCTTTTATTTGAAATTTTTTATCAAACAGTATGTCAGACAGAGAGGTGACAGGCCTTTCCCTGTAGAGGGGTAGTGGCACAAATGTTTCTGGAATAGGCACAGGTCACAGCAGAGGAAGGGGACGTGGCATTAGGGGTCACTTGGCGAGGCCAGAACTACTGGTGTCATCTAGTGGTCGTGTGTTAAACACCAACCCAGCGATTCTTGAATGGTTGACTCGGTCATCCACTTCCTCCCAGATGACATCTGACACCCCCAGCCAACAATCGGCGGGTTCGTCAGACACAACCCTTAGTTGGCATGGGCCTGGGGCAGCTCCAGTGCCCTCACCTGTCCTCAACCTGCCTCTGTACTTTTCAGTTCCCTCAGCCAGAGAAGTACTATATGCTGTGGGCTCTGCGCCACTATACAGCGAGGACGGACTACTTGAGGACAGTCAGCAGCTACTGGGAAGCCAAGAGGTGGGGCAGAAATCCGCTCCTTCCAATAGGCGGTCAAGTACTGATGAGGAGAGTGTAGTGGGAGGTGATGTTGAGAGCGGTCAGGATTTGTACACCGAGACAGTTGAGGAGGACATTAGTAACGTGCACACTGTAGTTGATGATGATGTAGCCGATCGCACTTGGGAGCCGGGTGAAGCAAGGGATTCATCATCATTATCATCATCTGCAGATGAGACTGACAGCTTGCGTGTCAGGCAGCAAGTCGGTAGTGTGGCCGTTAGTCAGCGGAGTGGCAGCAGTGCGAGGTTGGGAGCCAAACAGGCACGGGGTAGACTGCACTCTTCGCAGGTGCTTTCCGGCCTTGAAAAGAGCTGCACAGGGGTTCAGCCAGGCAGCGGAGGTACCACTCAGTCAGTGCGGAGTGTTGGTGGTAAAATCGCCTACTTGGCGGTGTGGAAGTTTTTTGTTAAGACGCCTGAGGAGGTGAACATGACTATATGTAGAATCTGTGGTCAGAAAGTGAAGCGTGGCCAGGGTGCTAATGTTGGCACCACGGCCCTGTGCCAACATATGCAGCGTCACCACAAAGTGGCCTGGGAGAACTGTGGCTCAGATGTGGCAGTCCAGTCGGCAGCAGCAGCAACAGCAGCATCACCCAGTGGCACGCATCCCATTTCAGGCAGTCAAGGCTCTAGCACCTCTGCCGAAGGGAGCTGTCTGTCATTATCTACCGCTCCAGATGCTCCTGCTCCTACTCCTCTTATTCCTTGCCACTCATTACAGCAGCAGTCGTTCACCGAGGCGATTGCAAAGAGACAGCAGTACGCGTCCAGCCATCCTACAGAGCAGAAGCTGACCGTGCTCCTGTCCAAGTTGCTCGTGCTGCAGTCCCTCCCTTTTCAACTGGTGGACTCTGCACCGTTCAGAGAACTGATGGCTTGTGTCGAGCTGAGGTGGAGAGTCCCAAGCTGTCATTTTTTGCCAAAAAGTCAGTCCCAGCCCTGCACAAATATGTAGAAGAGAGGTGGCCCAGTCCTTGAGCCTGTCGGTGTCTGCAGCGCTGACGTGTGGAGTTGTAACTACGGTCAAGTACATGTCCTTTATGGCCCACTGGGTCAATGTGCTTCCTGCCCAGCCACACGAGCAACTTGAACAGATGACGCCACTTTCTCCTCCTCGTTGTCAAACTGCTGATCCTGCGCTAATGTCCGGCTCCTTCTCCATCACCTCAGCCTCCACTGCAGGGCCAAGTCATAGTGCTCCTCCAGCGTACCACATGTGCAGGGCACGGCGGTGTCACGCAGTTCTAAGCCTGGTTTGCCTGGGCGAACGAAGTCACACAGGGGAGGAACTGCTCCGCGTCATGAAAGAAGAAATCGATTGCTGGCTTTCTCCGTGACAACTAAGTCTTATACCCAATTGCAAAACATTCTAAAAATGGCCAGGAAACTTTGCATGCACTTCAGCCATTCCTACACCACCAAGCACACCCTCCTTGAGCTGCAGCAGCAGAATGGCGTCCCCCAACATAGGCTGATATGTGAAGTTTCCACCCATTGGAATTCTACCCTCCATATGTTGGACCAACTGTACGAACAGAGAAAGGCCATAAACGATTTCTTAAAGGAGTTGTCCGGGTTCAAAGCTGAACCCGGACATACCTTTCAATTCACCCAGGCAGCCCGCCTGAACAGGGCATCGGAGCATCCTATGCTCCGATGCCCTCCTTTGCCCTGCGCTAATTATCGCAGGGCAAAGGAATTTAGCCCGGTTCCGGTGACAGGGTGGCAGTGAGCCCGGTGACGTCATCGGCGCTGATGGGCGGGTTTTAGCGCTGCCCTAGCCATTCAAACGGCTAGGGCAATGCTAAATCCGGCCAATTACGGCCGGTGACGTCACCGAACTCAAGGAAGCCTCCGTCCGGCAGTGAATGTTTATAAACAAAAGAGCCCTCGCCCTGCGCGATGCTCCGATGCCCTGTTCAGGAGGGTTGCGGGAGTCAAAACCTGGGTATGTCCGGGTTCAGCTCTGAACCCGGACAACCCCTTTAATGATCCAAGTGGACAGCAGTACTCCCCTGTCAGTGGCAGCTCATGCGTGACACCTGCCACTTGCTCAGGCCGATTGAGGAGACCACATTATTTGTCAGTCGCCAGGACTACGGTATGAACAATGTCATTCCACTGCTTCATGTCCTGGAACAGATGCTGCAAAATCTTTCTGGTCAGGGGACTGGAGACGTGGAGACTGTATCTCACGGCCACATGAGTCCAGTGGGGGCTGAACTGGAGACGGAGGAGGACATTGGAGCACAAGCATTTAGTGGTTTTTCTACCCAGGTGACAGAAGAGGATGAGCAGGAGCAGCAAGAGGAGGTAGAGGGAGATGAGGCAGACACCATGGCAGTATACAGTGGAGTTGGAGGCAGGGAGTCCCTCCAAGTCACTTGCGCAAATGGCCCGATGCATGCTCCCTTGCTTACGTAGTGACAGCCGAATAGTCAGCATCTGGCACAGGGATGACTTCTGGCTCTCCACCCTCTTGGACCCTCGCTACCGGTCTAAAATGGGGGCCTTTTTTTCATCTTCTGAGAGGGAGGACAAACTGAAGTACTATAGAGACATCCTATGTAGTCAGTTGGCTGCTGCCTATCTGCGTCATCATCCATCCTCTCGCAGGTCTGTCTCTCAGTGCTCACGTACCACTGCGACGGCTGCTGTGGGGGAGTGGGGGGGGTAGGAGCAGTACCAGCTCCATCAGCAGCAACTTGAGTCTGGAGTCGCTTATGAGCAGCTTTCTTCACCCGCCAAGTGCGGAAAGTACTCACCAACCAGCAGGTGGTGGTCTACGTGGACAGCACCCTGCCACCCCACATTGAAGATCCGCTGGATTACTGGGCAGCCAAACTGGATTTGTGGCCGCAACTGGCCGAGTTTGCACTAGAGAAGCTGTCTTGCCCGGCTAGTAGTGTGGCATCAGAGCGGGTGTTCAGTGAGGCGGGGGCCATAGTTACCCCAAGGAGAACTCGCCTGTCCTTCCAAAATGTGGAAAGACTCACCTTTGTCAAGATGAATCAGGCGTGGATCAGCCAGGATTTCCACCCACCAACGCCTGATGCATCAGATTAGATCAGCCGTGATGCGTCACCCAAACCTTGACAAAAGAGACTGTATTCTTAAGGCTACCTGCCTCAGCCACTCTTATGATGCTGCCACCCGCCTGATGCCACACATCTGCCAGCTGCTCCTTCTACCACCCAGCATCTTTACCAGTGACTGGTATTGCTACCCACCTCTTCACTCTGTCACTGACCCCATATGTAGCCTTCTGATGCTGCTGCCACCTCAACAATCAGGTCTCCTCATACTGCTACTGCTGTCACCTCCAGGCTATGTCACCATGCTACTCTGTGGCCTGATATTGCTGCTGCTGCCTCAACACGCTGTGTCCTAGCCGCCGCTACCTCCAAATTATGTAATTGTGCCACTCTACGGTATGCTGCTGCTGCTTCCGCCACCACAGCTGTGTCCTAGCTGCCGCTACCTCCAAATTATGTGATTGTACCACTCTGTGGCCTACTCATGCTGCTGCCGCCGCCTCCACACGCTGTTTCCTAGCTGCCGCTACCTCCAAATTATGTGATTGTGCCACTCTGTGGCCTACTCATGCTGCTGCCGCCTCCACACGTTGTGTCCTAGCTGCCGCTACCTCCAAATTATGTAATTGTGCCACTCTGTGGCCTACTCATGCTGCTGCCGCCGCCTCCACATGCTGTTGGTCCTTCTGCTCAGCAGCAGAATGTCACTCGTAAATTTTTGGTACGTTCTGTAGTCCTATTCCATTATTTATAGCTCAAGTATACAGGAAACCCTGTTTGTTTTGAACACTAGAATTTTTAAAAGTAAACGATTCCGGCCCCCGGGACACTCAGCAATGAGCATGGGGAAGGCGAGAGCCAGGGGCTCCCACAGGTGGTAGCTCAGCTCCCTGCAGACCGCCAGCTCGATCTCAAGATGGAACTTCGAGCTTTCTTGGCGAACTGCGTCAATACTGACATTTTACCACAGTTGAGGCAAAGCTGGAGCCTTGGACTGCACCTCCTCTGTCTTACGTTCCCGTCCGCTGGCATAACCAGCCCCTATACTGATAAGAACATATACTACAGTTGATCTTAACCAAAAGGCCGAGAATTCTTTTTTACGGTCTGCTCTTCAGGGTATGTCACCATGCCACTCCCCGGCCTGATGCTTCTGCCGCCGCCGACTCCACATGGCGTCTCCTAGCTGGCGCTACGTCAAAATTATGTAATTGTGCCACTCTGTGGCCTCCAAATTGTACTACTACTTCCACTGCTGCTGCTACTTCCAGGGTCTGTCATTCTGCCACTCTGTGGCCTACTCATGCTGCTGCCACCTGGCCACACTGTCATCGTGCCACTCTATAGTCTGCTGCTGCCACTGCAATCTCCACGCTGTCTGGGAGGGTTCTGCTTGTATAAGCGTGTAATAGAACAGGTTCTGTTGAAATGTATGTGGAATCAGTGAATTGGTGTAAAAGGCGTGCACTTTTGGCGCTCTAGTAGGATCTTGGGCCTCTGCACGATTCTTTATAGCTGGCGCTAACATTGACCTGTAAGGCTGAGTTCAGACTTTAGTTGTTTGGTGAGTTTTGGTCCCTTAACTGCCCAAATACATAAAAGTGTGCAGCGATTCTAAGAGCGACGCCTGTTATGTGCGTGTCACACTGGCTCACAGTATTCTTTCACCACCACAGTAGACTCCCTATTAGTGTTGAGCGAGCATGCCGAACACCGAGTGTACTCGAGCACAATGCTGGCATTCACTGTAATATTGATTTGTACGCTAATGCTACGTATTGTATGCTAATGCATACAAATTTGTATGCTATTGCGTACGCATTTGTACGCTAATGCGTACACATTGTGCGCTAATGCGTACAAATTCAGTTAATTAACATACTTTTACGAGCGAAAGGTGTAAAAGAGGAGATTCTGACCTTTTTCTATTAACCAGACACCCTCCCCTCATCCAAGCAGGGGGTGCCTGGTTTAGTCCCATTGACTAACATTATGCTCGAGTGCTCGGCCAGAGCACCCAAGCATACGAGCACAGAGGTGCTCGCTCAACACTACTTCCTATGCGTTTTACTGCAAGGCACAGTGTTCTACACCACTATCCAGGCTCTCTGCAGCCTGGAAGTAGCCGTTTTTTAACACGATTCACCACAAATTTATTCGGATCGAAGCAAATCTTTTCGGAAAATTTGGCGAACCAGTCGAATCAAATTTTTGAATTTTTCGCTTGCCTATAGACCTCTATTATGATGGATCAAAAGTGAATGCCTCTAAAGGTTTCCGTTTTGAAGTCCATCTTACGAATTCCGTTATTTTCTGTTATAACCATGTTATAACGGAAAGCAATAACAGAATTCATAACATTGATCTCAACCCACCCTTACATTGTCAGCTCATCGACTATGAAGGCTCATTAGTGATCATCTGTCTAATACAGCGTTTACCAAGTACAGTTGATATTTTATCAGTTATTTGTAAGATTTGAAGTAAAGAACAGAAAGCTAAACTGTGTGAAAGAGGCCTTATGCTCAATTTGCATCCGTTTTGGCCATTTACATGTGAACTCAGTATATTTTAACAAAAAAAAGTTCTGCATGCAGAACTTTAATTACTTTCTTCACACGGTCTATATTTGGTCAGTATTTGTAAGCCAAAAACAGGAGTGGGTCCAAAACTAAGATAAAATGTAATGAAAATATTTGCATCTCATCTGTGTTTTGAACCTACTGCTGCTTTTTGCTTACAAATTCTGATCAAATACTAATGCAAAATACTGACCAATTATTGACTTATGAAAGTGGCTTTTTGCTCAATTTGCATCTGTTTTGCCATTTCCGTACATCTGAAATCAGTGTTTTTTTAAAAAAATAAGTTCTGCATACAGGACTTTAATGGTCTCTTTCCCACAGTAAGTAATTGGTCAGTATTTTGAATCAATATTTGATCAGTATTTGCATCTGGAAATCTGGGTTGATCCACACCTGATTCATCTTTATGAAGGTTGGTCTCTAAACATTTTGGGAGAAAAGGCGAGTTTTCTTGGTGGTAAGTTAATACTGTAATGCTTAATGAGTTGCACAGTTTTCCCACACCACTTTATGGTGACGCTCCATGTGTTGATACAGGGCCATCATGCCAACATTAACACCTGGGCCATGCCTCTCCTTTTGCTCACATATCTTTCATACCGCCAAGCTATCTTTCCCCAGCAACTTGGAGAAAAACTCCCACACTGCCGAGTATGACATTTTCCCTGCATGCCACATGCTGTTGCTTTTATGAACCCGTGCGCTGCTAGTGTGTTCCTCACTGGTAGTCTCCCAAGAGCCCTCCTTTGTTTGGCTGCAGATCTCCAATGGCTTCCATCCTGCTCTCTCACGGGCATGCTTCTACCCTGTTATCTTACAGACACGATTCCACCCTGATAATAATGATGCACCCTTTTCACCCAGTTCCCAAGTGCCATAGATTACATCATCATCTACATCTGTTTGGTTGTCATTTGTGTCCTCCTCACCTATCTTTTGCACATATCCCTTACCTCTTGCAACATGTGCTTCCACCTGACTGTCATCATCGGTAATTGCACGTCTAGAGTAGTCCACAGCGGACCTCTCCTCCAAGTCTATGGCAGGCATGTAACTGCCAACTGTCCTAACAAAGCTCATCCTCACAGAAAAGTGAATAAGAGCTGGTGGCTATCCCTACTAGGCTGGCCGAAGGAGCAGTAAAAGCAAGAGACAGGTTCAGGACTGGTCAGGGCACAGAGGTAGTTCCTGAGCTATGCCAAATAAGCATGGTGTCAGAGGAAGTCACAGATTCCTGGCTGTGTGTATCTGTTGTCACTTGAGATTATGTTGACAAGCGAGTCAATCATTCTAGTACAGCTGGATTGTTGGTCAAAACATGACCGTTGGATGACAGTGGCAGCTCTGGGCTGTTGGTGTGGCTGTTGCTACCACTACCCCTTCTTCTGCTGCTACTTTGGCCAGCTACAGAAAGATTTTTCCACAACCTATTCCTTTGGAGGACCATAGTGTACTGTAACCTGTATCACTAATGAAACAGATTAACTATGAATGTCGCAGCAATTGAACAAGATAAATGTGGCAATATATTAGACTGCCCTTTAATACTGAGGCACAGTAATTCTATATATTAACTGACAGTTTAACTGGGATTGTGGCAGCAGTTCAACAAGATG
The DNA here is from genome assembly GCA_900303285.1 of Rhinella marina. Lineage (NCBI taxonomy): Eukaryota > Metazoa > Chordata > Amphibia > Anura > Bufonidae > Rhinella > Rhinella marina. Next base: position 39,699 of record ONZH01028526.1, read on the forward strand.
CACATGGCAATTACACTCAACCTGCACTGTCCTTGCAGTCTCCCTGTGCTTTCCCTGTACTTTCCCTACAATGTCTAAAAACTATTTCTACGATCTCCTTACACTTTCCCTGCACTCTCCCTATCCAATATTCTACAGTTAATAACTTTCTGAAACACTTTCCCTAGTGCATAAGTGCTTGTCACATCTGTCCATAAGCTCAGCTGGCAAATGGTGAAATGGCGTAGACCACATGGGATGAGGCTTTTTATAGGGCTGTGACATCACAGGGGGATGACATCTTCTGATTGGCTGGCTGCTTGGCATTATGGGTCCTATTACATTCCCGGGCTTCTTCCATTCACTTTGAAACACGTGCAGCAGCCTTTTTAGAGCAAAATCCAATTTGTTACCACGAAGCGCAAGGAAATTCGGATTTATGGCAAACTGAATTTTTCCTAAACCTAAGATCGAATTCCACTTTGGAGGATTTGGTTTGCTCAACACTAGTTATTAGGATGGGTTTTGTGTGTGCTAGTAGAGCAGCAGCCATTTTATTTCCTTTAATGGTATTTGAGAAAGTGTGCATAATAAAGTAATATTTAGGGTTTTTCAGAAATTTTATTTTATTAATTTCGGGAGAACCCCTTTAAAGAGTAACTAAACTTAATTGTTTTTTAAATGTCCTTAATGCCCTAATGATAATTTTTCTAATGTATTTTATTAATGGATTTTGTATTTTTACTAGAGATATTCCCCCTGGGAGCTTTAAATTCACTATTCTCCACACAGCTGAGTACAGACTGTGCACTTTATGAATGGGGCCACAGAGAACAGAGTATGGGCAGGAGCAAACAATGCTGCTCCTACCTGTGCTCCCCGAGGTTTACTAATTTCTGGCATAGCACATGTAACAATGCTAGGAGTAGCTAATCAGAGCAGGCTCCTGCCTGTGCCTACTTCGCTAAGCTAAAAGCTTACAAGCAGGACTCTTAGGCACATCTTATACAGCAAACGTCAAAATAGAAAAAAAGACTTGCAGTTTTTTGGTCTCTTCACCTCCCACAAAAAAAAATATGAATAAAAAGTGATCATAAAGTCATACACACCACAAAATGAAAAGTACAGATTGCCCTGCAAAAAATGATCCCTCACTCCATACATATATCCACAAAAAAGAAGAAAATCATTTTTTTCAAGGTCTTTATTTTTTTCAGTATTAAAACGTAAGAAAAACTATACATATTATCACCATAATCATACTGAGAATGAAAGTAACAGGTTAGTTTTAGCGCATAGGGAACATCATAGAAACAACTATTGCGGTATTGTATTTTTTTCCCAATTCCGCCCCATTTGGTATTTCTTTCCAGCTCCCGACTACATTGTACACAGTATTAAATGGTACCATTAAAAAATAAAAAGGTTATGGCCCCAGAAAGGCAGGGAGTGAGAAACAAAAAACCTTTGGGGCTGAAAGGGTTGGTAGATGGATAGCATAGAGGTCACTATAATATTCCCGTAATATTATTTAGACAATGTTCACTGTAAATTGTCTTCACTGACTTAAATACATTTGCATTTTTATATGTCTAATTTTTATTTCATTTCAACAGGAATCATAAGCCGTGAATCTGCAGAAAAGTTGCTAATGAACATGCCTGAGGGTTCCTTCCTTGTTCGTGTTAGTGAGAAAATCTGGGGTTATGCTTTGTCTTATCGACATCAGACTGGCTTCAAGCATTTCCTAGTTGATGCTTCAGGAGATTACTACAGCTTTCTTGGTGTTGACCCAAACAGACATGCAACTCTTACTGATCTCATTGATTTTCACAAGGTATTTATGTCAAATAAACTGTTTTGAAATCTGATAAAAAATATCCAATACTGCTAGCATCCACAGATGTTTCAGTTTGTCAAATATCTGAGGTTTAATATTAAATCAATTAGTTCATGTCCCAGAGGATGAATTTGAGGCAGCTTTTGAAGTTGTAAACAGGGCTAGAAAATAACTGGCAGCATATGCATGTCCTATTGTGCACCTGTCCTGAAGTAAAACCAAAAGGTCATGCCTTGAGGATTTCCTTAATGCTGGGTAGTTGGTTTAATTAGTTTCACAAAATCAGTAATTGCCATACAGTATGTGTTTTCTTTATGAGGAATGTGTTTCTGTACTCTGCTACCTGTTTGATCCCTTCCTGCTTGCCTACACTTCCTGTCGCCTACCCAGATAGCCTGATCTGTACCTGTGCCACCTGCCCCGACCTATTACTTGTTTGACTTCGCCTCTGCCTCACCCTTTGGTCCTGTATTGTTGCTCCTGGTAATGACTCGGCCTGCTGACTACGTCTGTACCTCTGGTACCTTTCTCAGGTACCTCCTGGTACGCCCGGACCAGCTGCCTTGTTTGCCAATCCTCCTCAAGAGGTAGCGACCTGGTGTTACCCTCTGGAAAGTCTATCCCCACCATCAGGGGTACTGTGAAGATCGAGGGGTTTACTTACCCAATGCCCTTAGAGCAGGTAGGACACGTGGCACAGTGGGTTCACACTTGCTGATTCGTGACAGTCACATCTTTAAAGATAGAATATATCATCTTGCAAACTTAACTCTTACGAAACAGGAAGATGTTTACTACTTTCGCCACCTGACTAGCGCATTAGGGGGATCTTCATGGCCACATTTGTTCCTTTGAATTAAGAATTATTTAGATTGATATAAATGTGTTTATATGCCACTTAGTGCTGATAATAGCATATAGGTATTACTATTTTGCATTTATTTGTAATATATGACTGTACATTTTCTTTATTCATTGGTAGGAGGAAGTTATTACAAGTTCTGGAGGAGAGGTGCTGGTGGAATCCTGTGGACAAGCACACTCCCCACCTGACTTTAGTATATTATTTGAATAAAGCTGCTGCTACTAGTGTCCTCATAGAGTATGGTTAATGAGTACTGATTATTTATTTCAACTACAAAAAAAAGAACATTTTCACTTTTGGAAGAGTGTCAATGACTTCAGATTTGAAGATCTAGTTGCTCAGTTCTATTTTTATGCTTTTAATACTATGGCCTTTTTATTTACTGCAGAGTTATGAGGAACACTTTGAAGACAGATGTGCAACTGCTGTACATTAAAGCATATTTCCCTATTTGGCTTGCCTATACTTTGTTCTTATTTTGTGTATATCCATTATTCAACATGATTTTATGTCATGTACTATTGATAAGAATTTCCGAATATGTAATTTATAGATTAGGGAGAAATATCTAAAATGAAATATATTCCATTCATATTTATGCATTAGTTATATGGAGTTGGAGGGAAACACAGACTGTAAGAAGCAAGCTTCTGAGAATACTATGACGTCAATCGTATATTGAAACTTATAAATTTTAAATTATTCCTAGCTTTAAAAGAAACATTGCCAACTGCCACCACTTTGATATTTTTTCAGTAGCTTATTTAATTAAAACAAGGTTGATATCAGCAGATTGGCTAAATTTAATCATTAATTAATCCAAATAATTTAATATCTGATCAACTTTAAAAAATATGGACTATATTTATCAAACTATTTAGGTTTGCTATTTTTTGGCATAAATGCAACTTTTGGCAAATGTTTCTTGCTTTTGTTCTGAAACATTTTAAAAGTGACTATAAAGATTAAATGTATTTTAAGCCACATTTTAACTAAAAAAGGGCAAGTGAGCACAATTTATGGCACAAACCTACAGTACAGACTAAAAGTTTGGACACACCTTCTCATTCAAAGAGTTTTCTGTATTTTCATGACTATGAAAATTGTAGATTCACACTGAAGGCATCAAAACTATGAATTAACACATGTGGAATTATATACTTGATAAAAAAAGTGTGAAACAACTGTAAATATGTCTTATATTCTAGGTTCCTCAAAGTAGCCACCTTTTGCTTTGATTACTGCTTTGCACACTCTTGGCTTTCTCTTGATGAGCTTCAAGAGGTAGTCACCTGAAATGGTATTCCAACAGTCTTGAAGGAGTTCCCAGAAATGCTTAGCACTTGTTGGCCCTTTTTCCTTCACTCTGCTGTCCAGCTCACCCCAAACCATCTCGATTGGGTTCAGGTCTGGTGACTGTGGAGGCCAGGTCATCTGGCGTAGCACCCCATCACTCTCATTCTTGGTCAAATAGCCCTTACACAGCCTGGATGTGTTTGGGGTCATTGTCCTGTTGATAAATAAATGATGGTCCAACTAAACGCAAACCAGATGGAATAGCATGCCGCTGCAAGATGTTGTGGTAGCCATGCTGGTTCAGTATGCCTTCAATTTTGAATAAATCCCCAACAGTGTCACCAGCAAAGCACCCCCACACCATCAGACCTCCTCCTTCATGCTTCACGGGGGGAAACAGGCATGTAGAGTCCATCCGTTCACCTTTTCTGCGTCGCACAAAGACACGGTGGTTGTAACCAAAGATTTCAAATTTGGACTCATCAGACCAAAGCACAGATTTCCACTGGTCTAATGCCCATTCCTTGTGTTCTTTAGCCCAAACAAGTCTCTTCTGCTTGTTGCCTGTCCTTAGCAGTGGTTTCCTAGCACCTATTTTACCATGAAGGCCTGCTGCACACAGTCTCCTCTTAACAGTTGTTGTAGAGATGTGTCTGCTGCTAGAACTCTGTGTGGCATTGACCTGGTCTCTAATCTGAGCTGCTGTTAACCTGCGATTTCGGAGGCAGGTGACTCGGATGAACTTATCCTCCGCAGCAGAGGTGACTCTTGGTCTTCCTTTCCTGGGGCGGTCTTCATGTGAGCCAGTTTCTTTGTAGTGCTTGATGGTTTTTGTGACTGCACTTGGGAACACTTTCAAAGTTTTCCCAATTTATCGGACTGACTGACCTTCATTTCTTAAAGTAATGATAGCCACTCGTTTTTCTTTCTTAGCTGCTTTTTTCTTGCCATAATACAAATTCTAACAGTCTATTCAGTAGGACTATCAGCTGTGTATCCACCTGACTTCTGCCCAACACAACTCATGGTCCCAACCCCATTTATAAGGCAAGAAATCCCACTTATTAAACCTGACAGGGCACACCTGTGAAGTGAAAACCATTTCAGGTGACTACCTCTTGAAGCTCATCAAGAGAATGCCAAGAGTGTGCAAAGCAGTAATCAAAGCAAAAGGTGGCTACTTTGAAGAACCTAGAATATAAGACATATTTACAGTTGTTTCACACTTTTTTGTTAAGTATATAATTCCACATGTGTTAATTCATAGTTTTGATGCCTTCAGTGTGAATCTACAATTTTCATAGTCATGAAAATACAGAAAACTCTTTGAATGAGAAGGTGTGTCCAAACTTTTGGTCTGTGCTGTACGTATACTATTTTGCCTGTCTAAAAGGTCCAAAAATATTATACCTTGAAGACAGTGCATGCACGGCAAAGTCATCACTTTAAAGATGGCGCTACTCACAAGTGGTGTGGGCACTATAGACGGCGGCTTTCTACTGTTTCAAACAGAAAAGGGCTGGGGCTCCTGTTTGCATTTGGCCAATCACAATTAACTCCAAAATGTGTGAGATGTGTTTTCCCGCGCTCATAACAGCCTTTCTTGGTTGAAGTTGAGAAAGCTGTTATATTACAGTGATAATCCCCATAAACAACTGGTTACCTTCAGAAGAATCTTAAACTAATAAAATCAGCATTATTCACCTATTAGATCCCTTTTCCACTGGACCTTGTACACATGAGTGCAGCAAGGATCAATCCAATCACTGCAACTTTATAGGGTATCTGTCACCGTGAATAAACCAATTAACCTCTTCAGCCACCGTGATGTACCTGTATGTCATAGAGGCTGTGGGTATGTATGTAGTGGGTTGCTGTGCTGATTCCACTCCAAAAGCGGTGGGTGCCTGCCAGCTGTATAATACAACATGCCCCGTGCCACAGTGGCTGGGATCAACGAAAGTGATGAACTTGGTCATTTAACCCCTCAGATGCAATGTTCAACAGCGATCGCAGCATCTATGAAGTTAGGGCAAAGACTATCTACCTTCCAGGGTGGGGTGCTGATTGCTTATCATAACAGCCTAGTAGCTGCTAAAGCTTCTCAGTTCTGTCATAGTAATCTGCCTGCCGTGCTGTGCTTGAGGCACATCTAAGCAGATGGAGCTGCAGAAACCCATTCACCATAATAGATCTCTGTTATGGTTAATGGGACAAGGTACAAAAGATCCTAGGTTCTAGCCCCCTAAGCTAGAACCCAGGGGGCTAGAAGTTATTGTATAAAAATATTGAAAGTTTAAATCACCCTTCTTCCCCAATTTTACATATAAACAATAAAAAATATACATAACAGGGATCACCATGTCTGAAAAATTAAAATATAAAAATATTTTTTCCTGTGTGGTGTATACTATAATGAAAAAAAAATGAAATAAAAACAAAAGATTCACCATTTCTTTGTTACCTTATCCCTTCCAAAAGTTGAATAACAGTGATCAAAAAGCTCTATGTACTCCACAAATGGTACAAATAAAAACTAAAGTTCGGACCGCAAAAAATAAGCTCTCACACAGCTCTGTAGAAAGAAATATAAAAAAATATGTGGCTGTCCAAAATGGCGATACAAAGGTTTTTACTTTTTTTTAAGTATTAAAAAAACTGCAAATTTGGTATCACCATAATCATATTGAGCCACAGAATAAAGATGTCATGTTTTTGGTGAACAGTGAATGTTGTAATATCAAAACCCAAAAGATTTTGTTGGAATTGTGTTGTTTTCTTTAGTTTCACCCGACAAAGAATGTTTCCCATTTTCTTATATAAGAAATGGTAGGATTAATGATGGTGAGTGCAATTGGATGCAATTGGATGCTCTATTTCAGAGAAATTTATACTTTTATTACAATACTAATGAGGTGCTCGGCACAACCAGGGGCTGGCCTAGCAAATCGGAACCACGTTCAGAACCTCCTCTACCCTGATATTACTCCCTCTCCTCCACTGATTGACAGAGCCAGGAATTTTCATTGCTTCAATGCATTGCAAAATGGAGCAATGTAGTACATGTCAGCACATGTCCATGAGTCACATTTGAATATGCCCTTAAGTCTTGTCTACACACTTATCTAAAAGATAAAAGAAATGAAGGATGCTTCCCATATAAGTAGATGTTTTCTGCCAATTTGATAAGAGTGATAACAGATTTTTAGATCCTTGGGTACTTGGGTACTGTAAAACCCCTTCTTCTCAACTTAGGCTAGTTGCAGACTAGCATCAGAGATCTGTCAGGCTAGATTTTTAAGGCTCCATCTGGCCCCATTCACTGGTGATCGGACCACATTCTGGCAAAAATGCTGATTCTCCTGCATTCATCCTGCATATTTGATCCAGAGGAAGGAAAAAAAATCTTCATGAAGTAGAGGCCAATTTTCCTCATTGCACTGCAATCTGCGAATTTTCCCACTCACGCTAGGTCTTATAAAGGGGGAGTGACGTGGGTCGGAGGCTTACCATTTTCTACACCTGTTTTAGGCATAGAGAATCGTCTAAATGTAAGATAGCAAGGAAGCTGTCTTACATTTAGAAGCAGCAAAGTTATGTAGAGACTGACACCTATACATAACTGCGTTGATCCACCGCTAGTCAGGGCTTTATTAAGACCAGCGTCTAAACACCGGTCTTAGTTAAATGGCCCTTATAACTTCCTTATTAATCAGTTTTCAAGATCCTAAGACCTTTGAGTCTAGTTCAATTAGAATGGCTAGTCTGCGCTTTTTCACCATCCTGGTCAGACTAAATTTTTGTTAACTCCCCATGATAAACTGAGGTCCCAGGTATATACAAAAAGACCTCGAAATTCCTGTATTCATTTAAACTTAAGGAATATATCCAGAAGTAGGGGCCTGGGGTCATGATGGACAATTTTTAGACAGTAATCAGAATACATAGATTCAAGTCTCAGTGCAGGTATTTTAGGATGGAGTTCTAAAGTACAGAGCACAGGCAGAGAGTTCCACTTAATATTTTTCCTCTAGTTAAAGAAGTACACCTCGTCACAGAAATAAATAGATCAGGAGATCCAAAGTTCTACCTTGCAAATACCTGTATTATTTTAAGGAGTGGGGCAGCGTGTATCTCACTTCATATAGTGTAGTCCAGTCTCTCCTCCACCTACCTATCGGAAGTACCAGAGCAGTAACTTATAGCAGTATAGTACAGTTATATAGAGGACAAACTTTCTTTAGAAACATAAAATTCTAAAATGTAAAGTGTTTATCTCTCTATGAAGAAAAAGGTTCCCACTTTCTATGTAATCAAACAGTTGAGAGCTTTGCCATACAATGTTTCCTTAGTTGCTCATATGGTTGATTTCTAGCACAGCACAACTAAATTGCATTCCTTTTTTACAAGCAAAAAAATAAAAAAAAGTTGTCTAAGGGAAACTTAAGGGAAACTTATTTAGGAAGACTCATGGCCTTCTTAAGCGTACATCCGCATGAAATGTAAAAACAGTGGAGAAATATGTGAATGAATCTCAAAAAATGTAACTTATGAGGATTTTGTTGCAGACTTTGTTTTACTATTGCACAGCAAAGAGTAAAATCTGCCGTTGAAACCTATTGCTTAAATTGAAATCTTTAATTCTTTATTGGAATGTGCAGACACACATGGTTGATATGATCTGTGTAATCAGGTATCTGCTGCCTACAAGCAATGAATCTATATGGGGGACAAATGATTTTATTAACAAATGTTCATCCTCGTACAGCAGTGATCATCACTGCATGTCAGTTCAACCAATGAATGGACAGTGATCAGGAAAGAAAACACTTCAGAAGTGGTATGTCACTTCTTTGAAGCATCTTTAACAGTGTTCTCCATTGAAGTCAATGGCATCACGACATCTGAAATCAATATTACAGTGCAAAATATAAAAAAATTAATAAAATCATACATTTAATCGTGAAGAGCATCTTGATTGTAGCTCCAGCATGAAATCTTGTGTGGCCAGTGATAGCGGCATCACATCGGCTGATGTGGTGATGTCATATGTCACCACACACGGAATTTCATGCGGGACCTTCAAACAAGATGCCGGCGCCCGGCTCTATGTACTCAAAAGGATGAGGTAAGTATGATTTTGTTTTATTTTTTTTTACCGCCATACAGGGAAAATTGATTCATTGCCACGATGCACGAGGAAATTCGGCTTTGTGGCAAATAAGATTTTCCCTGAAATTCAGATTGAATTCTACTTTGTGGAGTTTGATTCATACAACACTAATTATCATACTTAACCTTGTACTCCTCTACCACCAACATCTCATCCAGCTACTCCTCTTCCTCCAGTGGTAGCTCCTCAAAATCTCATCCTCCTCCATGGCACTTTGTCTGTGTGGGTCCCCAACAGCTAGAGGGTGATCCGCAAGATGCAAAGCTGCTCTTCTTCTGCCATCCCATGTTGAATCAGCTTGAACATCTGCTCTAAGATACATATCATGACTAGGTATTGGTTAGACTGCTCGGGTCTCCCTATACCCTCACCCTACCTAATCCCTGCTAAAAATAAGAGCCAGACCACAGATTCGGATTAATTCGGCCACAGCAGCCGTTTTTATTAATAAAGACATACAAAACAAGAATAACTTAACATTAACCCTGAGTAAATGATGAGAGAGGTCCTAGAAGCCCAAATAAAATCAATTCACGAAACTTAAACAGGCAACTCCATTTTGCCCCCAGCCAATGAAGGCCAGCTCGGGGGCACCAACTGATGGACACCTAATAGCACAATTCCTGAACCCCGATGAGAGTCCAGCCTCACCCGTGGGGGCCCTCCCATTCCCAAGTACCCCCATCTCCACCAACTTCTAGGACCTCCCACCGCCATGACTGCCATGACAGTTTCCACAAAACCCTTTCCCTTAACCCCCAAACTCCTCTAAAGTTAGCATTTACAACAATAATACCCCTATTTTCACCAGTACACATATTAAATTATTGTTATTATTGTATATTTATTTATTTATTTTTATTAAACCAAACTTGCCCCTACCTAGTGTTTCCCCTAAGGGCGGGCGGGTGGGTGTTAGATGGCTACCTCCCCCTAGCTCGCCTCCCACCACACCCCCTTTGTAACCCTAGTAACTCACCCCTTTCTCAGCCACTGGGCCATTAACCCTTTAAGGGCCAACTCCTCGCCAACCAAACCAGCATCATGCTGGCCTCCCCTTAACTCCGCCCTATTCCGGCCATACTTGACTAGGTATTGGTTAGTATATGCTAAAATCAATTCACGAAACTTAAACAGGCAACTCCATTTTGCCCCCAACCAATGAACGCCAGCTCGGGGGCACCAACTGATGGACGCCTAAAAGCACAATTCCTGAACCCCGATGAGAGTCCAGCCCCACCCGTGGGGGCCCTCCCATTCCCAAGTACTGCCATCTCCACCAACTTCTAGGACCTCCCACCGCCATCAACGCGCAACTTGACCCCTTAAGATTGCGCATCCCTCCATATTCTCAGCACTGTCTCAATACCGCCCTGTATATCCAAAGCTCATAAATCAATTCCCACTGCGTTAAGATGGACACCATCAGCTCTCCAAAATTCTCCGACTCCCGCCTCCAACTCCGAATGTCTCACAGCGACCGCCCCATTCCTGGCAACAAATCTGCCAACCACCCTGTTGACTTTAATGCGAGCCTTATTTAATTTCTCCACTACTCTCTCCAGGCCCGCCTGGGCACAATATCTGACCAAACCATAATTATGTTTGGAAACAGGGCCCACAACCGTAGGAGGTCAAATTTGATGTCCCTAATCAATTCCCTGAACGGCCGGGCCCCCAAATCGTTGCCCCCAACGTGTAACACCAAAACGTATGGGGGACGATCTAGCCTCACGAAGCGATGCACCTCCCGCAAAACGCCGGCCCAAAGCATACCGCTCTTCCCGAGCCACCGCCAGCTGCCCGAGCCACCCCAGCTGGCCACCGCCAGCTGCCGAGCTTCCGAAGCCACCGCCAGCTGCCGCCCGTTAGGTCTCACTTCTGCCCTGACAGCCCCCCAAAACACAAACGAGTGTCCCATTATCCACACCAAGGCCGCCTGCAGACCTATAAAAAACAACATGAACAAACTCCTACATAATCAAATCATAACCTACTCAAGCTCATGTATGAGCGGAATCGAATAGACTCCCAACGTCCTATTCCTTTAATAACTTCCTTGCTCAACCCCTACAAGGCTGCCTCCGATGCCACTCCAATCCTGAACGAGTGACCCGTATAACCCTTTGTATCGATCCCCAACTCCAACAAGCAACGTTTAAAAACTGCCAAAAATTGAAAACATGACAGAAATGACCTATTATTATGCCTCAACAAAGGAACTGTCCCAATCCTACTCTCACCCCCATATTCCCGCAAACACCTGACTGGACAAAGAAGACAACCTGGCACCTTAAACAATGTCAAACGCCTACCCCTACCCTCACAATCCGTTTTCGATTTACAAACGCGTATCTCCACCCTATCCGCATACAGATCCACATCCTCTGACCTTGACCCCCCAGCCTTACTAACGTTGCTACTCACCAATTCCCCCAGCCGAAAAGCCCCCAAAAATGCTAATGAAAAAGCAACCTGAAATAGCTGAACCTCCCATTGCGAACTACAAACTGACCCCAACTTAAAACCAATGTCCACCAATAAACGGAACAAAATTGGTCTCAACTTGACAACTAGTGGGGAGGATGCCGATAAACTATTAATTGCCTGCACCACTCCGAAATTATCGCAATGGAACCTAGCTTTCCTATTAGCAAATCTATCAGGCCACAACACAACTGCCATTACAATCGGAAAAAGCTCTAGAAGCGCTAAATTTTTAACCCATCCCTTACTCACCCAAGTGTCAGGCCACCGACCCGCACACCATTGCCCATGGCAGAACGCCCCAAAGCCCACACCCCCCACATCGTCCGTAAATATTTCAAAATCAAAACTACTGACAACTTCACCCATGACCAACATCCTGCCATTGTAAACCTCCAAAAAACCTGCCCACACATCCAAATCCCTCCACAACTCTTTTCCCAAGCTAATAAAATGATGTGGGGACTTCACCCCTGCCGTCGCCAAACGCCTGCAAAAAATCCGCCCCATCGGCATGATTCTACATGCAAAATTAAGTTTTCCTAACAAGGATTGTAAATCCCTCAACCTAATCTTTGCTGCCCTTCTAGCCCTGCCCACTTCTGCCTGCAATTTGTCCTTTGGCAATCTACACTACATCCGAACAGTGTCTAACATGATCCCCAGAAAACATAACTCAGTCGCCGGACCTTCCGTCTTCTCTGCCGCTAACGGAACCCCAAACTCCCCGAAAACCGTCTCCAATGTATGTAACAATAATGAACACACCCGTGAACCTGCCGAACCAAGACATAAAAAATCGTCTAGGTAGTTTATCACTGAAGAACACCCAGAAACTTCAACAATCACCCATTCTAAAATCAAACTAAACTTCTCAAAATAGGCACACACGACATCGAGCACCCCATCGGCAAACACCTATCCACGAAATAACGCCCGTCCCAAAAACACCCCAACAAGTTAAGGCTCTCTGGATGAACCGGTAACAAACGAAATGCTGCCTCTATATCGGTCTTCTCCAAAAAATGTTCCCGGGCCCAATTTCCTCACCCAAGCCACAGCCGCGTCAAGTGACGTATAAACCACTGAACACAACTCAGGGTTGATACCATCATTGACCGACGCCCCTTTTGGAAAAGACAAATGATGAATGAGCCAAAATTTATTCAGCTCCTTCTTGGGAACCACTCCTAACAGTGATACCCTCAGATTCGCCAAAGGCAGCTCCGAAAACGGACCCACTATCTGGCCCAACATCACCTCCTTCTCCAATTTTTCGGACACTACTTCAGGGTGAATTAGCGCCGACCTCAAATTCTTATGCGCTACGGTCCCCGCCAACGAAACCGATGGAATGTAAAAACCAAACTTAAAACCAGATTCTAACAAGCGCCGCCTCCCGATCCAGGTACCCACTTAGAAACCGCGTCATCTTTTCCACCCGAACCGGCGTCCGCCCCTTTTCCAGCACTATCTCCCCCTTTTTGCCTACTTCCTTTGAAGCATCTACTCGCCCCATGTGACACGCCGCATGTGGTGCATTCATGTTTGAATTTACACTTTGCACTAAATTTATAGTTTCCCTCGTTAAACAGGAAACATAAACCCTTTGCTGACGCCGCAAAATTACTGTCCTGACCCGCCAGCCTCCCCCCATCTTACTGGAGCGGTAACCCTCAACCAAAGACCGATGTCCTTGTGATCCCAACGTATATTGAGCCGCAACACTTTTCTCTGTCGGAATTGCTCGTCATACCGTAGCCATCCCGTCCCTCCATAAACTCGGCATGCCTCCCCTATCGCATCCATATAACAAAATAACGCCGAAGAACATTCCGGCGTCTTTTCCCCAATGATGCTTGCCAAGGTTGCAAACGCTTGCAACCAATTGGCGAACGTGCGCGGTATCAGGCGATACCTTCGTTTCTCCTCTTCCTCTTTCTTCCCCTCATCTTTTTTACTCCTATCCAAATTAAATCTCTCTAAAGGGAGTAATGAAAATATTTCAATATACTCCCCTTTCCAGATCTTCTCCCTCACTTCCTGTTTTAAATGGGCCCCCAACGGACCTTCAAAGCACACATATACTTCGCCCTTCACCGCGTCATCCACTTTTGGCCTATCATCTTCCCCCCTGCCTGCGTCTGTACTGACACCGACGCCCCTGACCTGCTAGCAGATCCCACCTCAGACACCCCACTCCCTGAACCTAACCCCCAGGCTGTTAACGGCGAAGCTCCCGCAGCCCCTAAACCTGACAACCACCCCGCCAAACTGCCCAAAAGCTTCCCCATACACCTACCTATATTACCTGGACGTCCCGCCCCCACGACACCCCCCCCGTACCGCTAATAAGAGAAAGCAAAGGACCCCATGATATCTCACCAAGCTGCACGGGCACTGTGTAACCCATAGCCGCTGCTCCTGTATCCAGGCGATCTTGCACGCCGTCATCATGCTCTCCAGACCTACTTGCCACACAGACTCTGCCCTCCGACCTGGTAGACTCTTCATCCCTGGATGGGATGGCCCCAGACTAGTGGGGCGTGGCCTTCTTCCTCCTCTCTGGCAGCCAAGGGCCTGTGCACATCCTGGGGAGACTCCTGCACAGCCCGTCCTCCATGACCACTGCTCCCACGTCGAGTGGACCTCCCAGAAGAAGAATTCCTGGGAGGATCCACAGATCCTGGTCCTGCTCCTGATGACCCTCCAGCAGACAGCGGGGGAGGGGGGTGGGAGCACGCTCCCCTTTCTGCACTGGGTCCCGCCATGTAATAGAATTCCTCCCACGGCGGGGGTGCCTTACTGATGACTGCCGCAACGCTCCCTGCTGTGGAGGGTCCCCGGAGGGGCTCCACAACCAGCGCTGGACCCTAGGCGTCACTTCAGGGCTCAAGCACGCCGGAGGTTGGGCCCACCGCAGCCGTCTAGCCCCACCATCGGACAGGTCCCCTGACATTGGGGCGCCCGGAACAAGCCACCTAACTGCTCCCTAAGCCAGCCGGGTCCTCTTGCCTCCATCCTGATCCTGGACAGCACCTCCTCCACCGATATGGTGAGTGTTGCCAGTTAGATGGCTACCTAAAATGGCTACCTCCCCCTAGCTCGCCTCCCCTTTTAAAGCCTCCCACCACACCCCCTTTGTAACCCTAGCAACTCCCTCCCTTTCTCAGCCACTGGGCCATTAACCCTTTAAGGGCCGACTCCTCGCCAACCACACCAGCGTCATGCTGGCCTCCCCTTAGCTCCGCCCTAGTCCGGCCATACTGGAGGGTGACATTGTTGATGCCAGAGTTGTCCCTACCAAACCTGGTGGCCACTTCATAGAGTCTGATTATGCAACATGCTTCTCAGATGAGTGCCACTGTCTGACCTCAAAATAACATATGTTCCCAGCTGAGCTGGTCTGGTTCCTTATGAAATCATTCACTGTTTTACACTGGTCATGTAAAAAAAAAATAGAAAGCATGCAGCAGTCACCTAAAATCTATATAAATCTTTATACTGACATTAAAATACATTGGGTAACAGGAAGCCGGGTATAGCATAAGGCAACCATTTCACACAGGTCCGCATTTCCTCTGCTCTATACAGTGTTTCATGGATCATTAAGAAGAGATGCTTTGAAAATTATTTTTCAGCTATTCAGTGTCAGTGAAACACGGATGCAACATGGACAGCAAAAAACGGACCCACGGACCCAACACGGATCCTTCACGGACAGCTTCACGGATGCCTCACTGACCACCTGCTCACGGATTTGAGCACAGACACGGACGTGTGAATGAGGCTTAAGTTTGCTTTTTTGTCCCCACGCCCTAGTTTGATCTACTGGGTGAAATATATAGCTTTATTTGTCCACAAATAATCCACATATCGAGATTTTCCAAGATCTGGTCACACATGAACTGGCAAATCACGGGCATAATCACTATAAATAGATGAATTTAACTAAATCTGAGAAGTTAAAGGGGTTGTCTCACTTCATTACGTAAGTGCCATTTATCATGTAGAGAAAGTTAATACAAGCCACTTACTAATGTATTGCGATTGTCCATATTGCCTCCTTTGCTGGCTGGATTCATTTTTCCATCACATTATACACTGCCTGCTTCCATGGTTACGACCACCCTGCAATCCATCAGTGGTGGTCATGCTTGCACACTATAGGAAAAAGCTTCAGCCTCTCTGGTGGCCGGGACCGTGGGAGCTCACATAGGCTGCTGATTTTTCCTATATTGTGCAAGCACAACCACCACTGATGAATTGCAGGGTGGTCTGTAACCATGGAAATGAGCAGTTTATAATCTGATAGAAAAATGAATCCAGCCAGCAAAGGAAGCAATATGGATAATAACAATTGATTAGTAAGTGGCTTGTATTAACTTTCTCTACATCATAAATGCCACTTACTGAAGTGAGACAACCCCTTTAACGATGGAGTTTCCCCCAGAAGGATAGGGGTTACACTTGAGCGAATTGGAGCATCACATCATAGTCAATTATCCAAAGTCAATTATTTCAAAAACTTCATTTTTAATTCTGTTTCCATGCAGTGTAAATGCTCTTGTGTTATTTTGGGAGTAGCATTTTTTGTGCACTTTTGCCCCACCTATCCCACAGGCGACCTTGATTAGGTGGTACATATAGGTGTGCATGCTCCTCCTCTTATTGGTTACTTGGTGAACACAGAAGCAAGAAACAGCACACTATATGTACAGAGTCTGCTCTCCTGAATGTAGATGCCCAATGTCATAGAAAGGTTTAGAGTAGGACCTGCCTGACTGAGACCACCTTGGCGCTGGTAGGCAGGCACAGATGCGTTTTGATCAAAATATACTGGCTAAGAGTCTCAGATTTTATCATATCAGAGTGAGGAATTAGTCGATATATAATGTTTGCATCTATTGTGTTAGTGCATTCTTTTCTATGATTTTTCTTTTATAAATGTAGTCATGCACATCCACATATTCATTTATTACATTGTGCAGGATGTTTTTTTTTTTTCTTTTTCTGTGATTTTTGCTTAAAGGGAACCTGTCATCTCCGAAACACCCCTGAACTAGAGTAAGAAATGTATAGTGTAAGTGATGCTGAATCCGATTATGTAAGTTTTATCTTCATACTCACTTCCATTCCGACGCTGTGCTCCCACAAACCAGCAGTAAAATGCACTCACTGGACTCCAGTGCTCACTCACATAATGGAGAGGACTCAAAGAAGAGTCCTCTCAATGTATTTTACTGCAGGTTTGTGGGAGCACAGCGTCGGAATGGGAATGAGTATGAAGATAAAAATTACATATTCGGATTGAGCATCACTTACACTATACATTTCTTACTCTAGTTCAGGGGGTGTTTCGGAGCTGAGAGGTTCCTTTTAACCTGTTTCCACACAGCATTAAAATATATTGTCTCCGTGGAGCCAAACTTCGTCTCGCCCGAAGTCACGCATGACTTCAGTGGATTACTACTGTATTCCTATCTGTGCATTTAAAAACATTTTAACCTCCTAACAGTCACATTAAAATTGGAAAAACCCTCCCAAATTTTTATTGTAGATTTTTAATGTGTGTCTGCAGTAAATCTTGTTGGCCCACAACTCAGGGGACACTATTGCATTGTTAACCCTTAATTACATCATTAATTTTAGTCTCAAGGACCAATAATATTTTCCTCTTTGTGTTCAAGCAGTTATAACTTCTAAATTTTTTCTTTTTTTTGCAGGATTAGTTGTAGGTTTTTTAGGAACCATTTTGGGGTATATATAATGTATTAAATAACTTATTTTTAGGGGGAAAGATTAAAAAACTGCAATTTTCAGATTATTTTGTGGAGTTTATTTAATCACTTACACACAAGGGGTGAATAGGTCCAATGTACATGCTTGGTGAGAAGTTTCTATAGAGGGGCCATACAGCATGTCCCTTGTATGGCCTGTGCCTGCTTTATTAGAGGGTCAGTGGTCTGTTCTGTCACTGAAAGAAATCGGAATGCATTTACAATGCTTAGGCTGTCAGCGTCACGGCTTCTGTTCATGCTAGCTATGCTTTCATAAAAAAGTCAACAATGACTGTCAGGGTCCTGATTTATTTGTTGTAGTAGTATGGCAATGCAGGCTGCTGTAGTCATTTATAGAATTTAAAATGTTGGAGATGGTGATGGAAACCCCGTCAGAGACTTTGGACACCAGTGACGACACTGAAATAATCCAATATGTGGACTCATTACAGAAGCCTGAACAAAATTATTTCCCATAGGTAAAGATAGGTCAATTTAATTGATATGTGATTTGAAAACCTTCCCTGATGCTTTAGCTTTAAAATGTAAACCTGAAAAACCTGTAATTAAGCAGGAGTTGGGAACGAATCAGTGTCCAGGACTGGTTATTTGCACTTGATATTTGTTGCAGTTTTTATTACATTTGAAATGAAGAGGAAAGCACACATTCCTGGAAGTTAAACAAATTCACATGAGAACTCATCATTTTGTTGGTAAAAAATTCATTGCAGCAAACTTGCCTTGGGATGAAATAATAATAAGATCTGTAAGCTTTGCAAAATGGTGTACTTAGCTAATGTCATAACTGAGATTTTTTAATTCTTATAAAATACACTACTGGCCTGCTATATTAAAACCGTGGTGACTTTCCTCTTGCTATGAGCAGTAAATGCTCTCAATTATAGACCCTTTGAGACTCCTTGAACATGTTTAGAATCAGTCAATGTAATTAACTGCCCTCCTCTCCGATGGCCCTTCTGGAAACATAAATTTGAATTTTCTGTTGCCGTTCTACAGATTTCTTTCACTAATCAATCATGAGGGATCATGTCACACAGTCCAAGAAATTCCAGCAGCTGGGGACTCCAGGAACCTTGCTGGGTTAATGGGCACAAGCAAATCCAAATACATCTTCTAATTGACTGGTCACTAGCTCTCTCCATGAAATATTTGGCTGAACCTTAAATGATTCAGCAGCATGGACCCTGCAATAGTTATAAACTGAAAATTACACAACAATAAAGGCAGTTCCCCTGGAACCATGGTAGAAATAATCTCCTTAAAATGTTATACTGTAATGCAGTGCAAGCTATCCATCTTCTGACAGCACATAAATGAAAATATATTGCAGCACTTATCTTACATGAATGATTTGTTTTCATAGGACATAACAAGGAAGACTGACAACTAGCTTTTTCTCTGTTTTCTGCCATAAAACATGTGACTCCAGAGCACTTTTATGTGGGTAAGTAATTAAAAATGTCTTATCAAGCAATTCTAAAGATTAAACTTTAATGTTACTATATTTATATTCAAATATAGTTAATCTAGACAGCTGCTGAATGCCTTGCCCTAAACTAATGGGAAATGGACCATTAATCCCTTCACTATTTATGCATCATATGGCAGCATTATCTGGACACTGAATGGTACTATCATATGGCAGCATTATGTAAGTATTATTCGATAGTATTATTTAGATACTGTACTATTATTTAAGCTTTGTATGTTACTATTATTTGGACATTGATTGGCAGTAAGTGTGGGCATTGCATGCTAGATTGTTTTTGTATTATATGAGAGTTTTAGGGTATAAGCATTTGGGTAAAAATGCACATATACCTGTGTTTTATACATTTTAAAATTTAGAGAACATCTATCTAAACATGGTCACTGGGTAGAGACTGAGTTTTGGATGTGGCTCAGGGTCTTTATAAAGGATAGATAGATAGATAGATAGATAGATAGATAGATAGATAGATAGATAGATAGATAGATAGATAGATAGATATGGGATAGAATCAGGATATAAAGAGTAAGGAAAAGATACAAAAGGCCATTAGACAAAGGCGAGGAGAATTAGGTGAAGGGTATACAGAGCTTAGGGTAGATTGGAGACATGCAAGTCTGTTTGTCGAACTACAAACCAGTTTCTCGTTAATCCAGAATTAATAGTACTTAACACTTTGCATCAGTCCTTCTGGGGTACCCCAAGAGCACAATGCAAATATGCTCTTGAATCATTAATTAATGAGGAATAGAGGTATTTACAAAAACAGTTGTCAGGAGGGGTAGAATATCCTCCTTAAAGGAGATGTCCCCAGGGCCATATTAACAATTAGGCACCTGAGGGCATGTGTATTCCTGCTCAGCCCCCACTGACCCAGGTAACCTGGTCACGAGCAGGTACGGTCATGGGGCTGTGGTGTTCTGCAAAGATCCAATAGAAGAGAATGCTGACCAGACCAGCTCTGTATTTGCTACACTGCAAGAGCTAAGGACTTGTCACAGGGAGCCTGCGGCGCTCAGCTGTTTGAACATATAAGATCACGTCATGTGACCCATCGATTAGGCCTATTTAAGCAGGCAACCTGCTGGCCACAGGTTGCCTGTGATTGGTCTTACTACCCTTTAGCGTTTGAATACCATTGCAACCTCTGTTACCTGAGTTCAGCTTTGAACTTGACCTCGTCCTTGTTTTCCCCTTTGTACTACGTGACCTCTTGGCTCCTGACCTTGGCTAGTATTTTGACCTCGCTATTGTGTTACCCCTTGCACTGACGTTACCTCTCGGCTTCTGACCTTGGCTCGTGTTTGACTCTGCTCCAGTATTATCCATCAGTATTGACGTAACCTCCTGGTCTTTGACCTCGGTTTGCCGATATTCTGTTTCCCTTGTGTTCTGTCTTTTGTCTATTGTTTTCTCCCGTTGTTCCCTCCCTGTACGCCCCAGCACATATGTAAGCTAGGTACTGCCATCCAGTTGTACACCGTTGTTTAGGACGGACTGTGCAAGTATGCAGGGACAATGGTGTGGGTTTGAGAGCAGGGGTGCACTTTTCCCTGAACCTTGATAGGACTGCAGTGACGTCAGCATCATGTGATCAGTGTACATAGGAGGGTCCAGAGCTCATCAGTGGAGAGACGTGGTAGTGAAGGACCTGTGATGATGTCACTGTGTCTTATGATAAGTCCAGGAATGACCAGGGCTCAGCAGTGGAGAAGTGGTGAGCCTGAGAAATGTTTTAAATAATAGTCCTTTCCTTATAAACCGGTTGGATATTCTGGGAGTTGTAGTCTTCTCCTTTTATATCTTGTCCCTGAAATATTAGCTGCAGGGAAATACTAGGAGTTGTAGTTCTCTTTCTCTACCACATCCTTTAATGCTCTCTAATATTACATAACAGCCTGGACATGCTGGGAGTTGTAGTTTTCTCCTCATATGTCCTCCCTGAAATGTCCTCTGATATCCCATAATAGTGACCTGGACATGCTAAGAATTGTAGTCCTCTCATCTTATACCTCCTCCCAGTAATCTCCTTTGACACTGTTATATAGATTACCCTACATCCCCAAATGTCCCAGGTACAAAGTCCTCCTTTTGGGGTTATGAAAGTGCTCATACTGATTGTGGTGCTAAGTGTTAAGGTGATGGTGGAGCAGCAGTGAGCAGGAACTACTGCTCCACCAATCTATGCAGTCACACTAAGTCCAGCAGTGTCAACGAGGAAGCAAGGGCACTGCAACAACTGGCCTGCCCACCGAGCCAGAGGCCTGCCAATCTATGAGAGCCACCACCACCTCCTGCCCATAGCCTTTGGCTAGTATAGGCCTGAAGCTTGAACACTGCAGCAGCGACACCGTTCCCCCCCCCCGAAGTCAGACAAAGAGACCTGAAGAGGTCTGACTCCTGTGGGAAGTCTCTCTGGGGAGGACTAATTTGGCATGTGCACCAAGAGGTCTGCAATATTTATTTTCATCTGCAAACTGTATGGTATCACTACACAGGAGATTACACAGACTATTTGCAGATTCCAAGATTTTTTTTTCAAATGATTTAAATTATAATCAAAATCATTTTAGCTGATTATTAATTGTTTGGATTTATTGCAGGATATCAAAGGTAGCAGTGCCCTACTTGTTAAAGAGGTTCTCTGAGATTTTGATATTGATAGGTTATCCTCAGAATAGGTCATCAATATCAGATCTACAGGAGTCTGACACCTGACAGTTGGAAGTGGCCAAAGTACAGCAACCTCATCCTAGGCCAGGGACATCACATTCATCAGTCATGTGGCCTCGGTGTAGCTCAGGTCCATTCTTGGTAAATTGTGAGGAAGCCGGAGTACTGCAAACTCCTCAGACAGTTGATTGTCTGGGTACTGCAATCAATGATGATTACCTATCCTGAGGATAGATCATGAGAACATCAGAATTGTAGAAAACCCCTATAGGGGACATCCAGACGACCATACCCATTTTGCAGCCTGCAAAATACAGGCGTGATCCATGTGCATCCCATTCTTCACTGGCCGAATTGAAAAAATGCCTATTCTTGTCCACAAAACAGACAAGAATAATACATGAACTATAATTTGCAGCGCAGCCACACAAATGCGGACAGCACATGGATGACATGGATGACCGCAAAAATATGTGCTGTCCACATATTTTTGTTGACCCATAAAAATGAGTGAATGAAACCACACTGTGGCAAAAAAAAAAAAAAAAAAGCAATACAGCTGCAATGTGCACAGCCTGCCTTACACTAGTTAATTATTATTACCATGGCTTAGAAATGAAGGAATCACAATGATTATTGTTGAATGTAAAAGTATCTTTACTTGGGGGGGCATTCAGTCCAAGTGCCTAGGGCAACATGAGCTGTAAATATAGCCCTGGTTGTCCTAGTAAGACAATGTATCTCCTATGCACAGGAAGTGTTTGATCAGTAAGGCTCAGAACGCCGAGGCCCCTGCCACTCCATTCAATTCTCTGGGACTGTCAGAGATAGCTGACTACAATTACTCGGCTATCTCTGGAAGTCTCATAGATCTGAATGGAGCAGCAGTGTGCATGCATACGTGTTGCTCCATTCAAATGGAGGAGCACAGATCCCTGTTCTCATGATTAGTGGGGGCTCCACTCATCATACCCCTGCCGATCAGACACAGGCTAGGAGATAAGCTGTTTTAATGGGGCAATCCCTTTAGCATATCATCCACACGATATATCACATATGTTTGTGGCTTAAAAACTATAAGGCCCCTTTCACACGAGCATGACGGATTAGGTCCAGATGCGTTCAGGGTGTGTTTAGGAAAACTCGCACCATTTTGCAAGCAAGTTCAGTCAGTTTTGCCTGCGATTGTGTTCAGTTGTTCAGTTTTTTCCGTGCGGGTGCAATGCGTTTTTCACGCACGTGATAAAAAACTGAAGGTTTACAAACAACATCTCTTAGCAACCATCAGTGAAAAACGCATTGCACCCGCACTTGCTTCAGGATGCAATTCACTGAAGTCCCATTCACTTCTATGGGGCCAGGTCTGTGTGAAAAACGCAGAATATAGAACATGCTGCGTTTTTCACGCAATGCAGAACTGATGCGTGAAAAAAACGCTCATGTACACAGACCCATTGAAATGAATGGGCCGGGATTCAGTGCGGGTGCTATGCGTTCACATTATGCATTGCACCCACGTGGAAAACTCGCTCGTGTGAAAGGGGCCTAACCCAAAATACTATTCAATATACAAATGTTTCTTGGGCAGTGTGGTTTGGATGCAGAGTTCTATGAATTTCCTTTTCAAAGAAACATATGAAGATAGCGTGGAGATTAACATTCATTAGACTTTTATGTTTTCTCTTTGAGCATACATAAAAGGAAAGAATTACTTGCTAGTGCAGTAAACAAATTATTAAAACAGAAGTACTTTTAACAAATTTTGTGCTTGAAAAGTTACTCATTGATGATTATCAACTGCTAAGAGGACACTCAAGCAATTATAGCAATTTGTATACCTGTTGAATATTTTCATAGTCTTCTGGAGAACTTGTAACAGTATTTAAATCAGGTCATAAGCTATATATCTTTCCCCTTTTTTTAACACAGTACTATCCCCATAACACACAAAGGATCATGTATTGTGGTCAGTATTTGTAAGCTAAATCCTCGAGCAAGGACAAAACATGGAAAAGTACCAGTACCAGAGGTCTTGTCAAAGGTGTCCTGAAGGCCTTCTGTAGTAAGAGCTATATACATTGATTAGTTACAACTTTGATACCACTGAGAAGTGAATAATGCCAGAGTACCCATGGTCAAGCTAGAACGTCTAGAAGTGAGCATGTGTGTCTTAGAACTATACCACGTAGCAGTAAAAGGTGACAGAAGGTGACAGAGTAATAAGTTACCTTTCTACAAACTAACTTTCTTGACCCCATACAATCTGGATTTTGCCCCAGTACTCTAAGGAAACTGCCCTCAACAAAGTGTCTAATGATCTCTGAGATTCTGAATTGTGAAGTGCAGCAAAATAGTTGTGCTAAGTGTAACACCCCAGAGTAGTGTTACCACTCTTACTCCCTGCTACAACCTTATTGGCTAACCTAAATTTGATCTATGCATTTTATTACAGGACCTACAGAAATATGCATATCTATATAATGTTATGAAACTGTTTTGTTATGTTAATGTGCCTGGTGTACCAGCAGGTTGCAGCAAAACAAGGCAGAGCTATATTATAGTTTGTTCAGAATGGATCCTTCCAAGTTTCCATCCTGATCCCCCCCCCCCCCCGTTCTGGAGAGAAGTGGACTGTTCCTGCTTCCTTCAGTGAGGGTGAAGATTCAGTTAGATGCAGTTGGAACCGGTTTGATCCAGTGGAGAGTTGGAGTTAAGGAATGTATGTGTCCCTGTTAGAGATGAGCAAACGTGCTCGTAACGAGCACTGTACCGCTCGGCTCCCCTGTGCTCGCATGGGCGCAGGCAGCCGCTTCCGTCGGGTGAGGAGGACGGAAGCGGCTGCCTGCGCCCATGCGAGCGCAGGGGAGCCAAGCGGTACAGTGCTCGTTACGAGCACGTTCGCTCATCTCTAGTCCCTGTCAGACAGAGCATCTTCAGCTCTGCTGACCTAAAAGTCAGAGAATTACACCCTCATCAGCCAGGAAGTGTATCCCTGGCATAAGATAAGTGAAAGTCAGACCTAATAGGAAACCACAGCCTCAGAAGAAATCCCAGTATATTTGCCTACATACTTCATAAGCTAAAGCCTGCTGGAGAACCAAGTCAAAGCCTGAAGTCTGTCATCTAGATACAAGTTGGCTGAAGTAAAGTTGTGGTTGAATTTAATCTAAAAGGTCTGGACTCTTTTCTTTATACGACCCTCAATTATTCCCACTATCATTGCAACCAGAGCCAAAGCCTAGGGTCCAGCCGTCTAGGTAGGAGCACCGTGACACTACAGAGATATTCTGGGCCAAAATATATGCCACTTGGCATTCCTACATGGGGACGAGTGTTATTCCATCTTTAGTGGGCCCTGGAGGGAGGGTCGCCCATAGCAACATTGGCGTCCATGCGTTGCAAATGGCATCACAAATAGGATAACTCTTTGTGCCTAGAAGGCCCCCCTCTATGTTTTTTTTTATTATTTATTTTATTTTATTTTTTTCTCAAACTACACATAATTACAACATCATTTCCAAATTCCTATCAAATGCAAAAATACTCAAAATTGTAAACATTTATCTCTTGATCTATACAGTGCCAAAACTCCCCAACCACAACCCCCCAACCGTACTCCAAGCCCCCCCCCCTCCCAACCGCGACATCCGAGGAGAAAAAAAAAAAACATTTAACTCCAAAGCAATACTTTTGACACATCCATTTATATCATATTTTTCCACATCATTACTGATGGGCATGTCTGAGAGCCCCATAGAAGAACTTTAACCACTTTCGCACAAAGGATTAATCTCAGCATTTCACATCTCCTTTTCTTGGGCAAGTTGACTTCCGATGTATCTCCTAATAACACCACTCGTGGGGAGTATGGGACATCAATTTTAAGTCTAGCACCTATCTCCACCAGTACCTGTCCCCAGAAATTCTGGATCTTAGGACATTCCCATATTAAGTGAATAAAGCTGGCATTAACCTTATCGCATTTGAAACATTTGGATGAGGGTGTTGTAGGGGATATTAATTATTGGTATTTTGGGTAATACCAATAATTAATATTCAGAAATAAAATTTTTGCAGATGACACTAAACTGTGTAAAGTAATTAACACAGAAGAGGACAGTAAACTGCTACAGATGGATCTGGATAGACTGGAGGCTTGGGCAGAGAAGTGGCAGATGAGGTTTAACACTGACAAATGTAAGGTCATGCATATGGGAAGGAATAATGCAAGTCACCAGTACATACTAAATGGTAAAATATTGGGTATCTCTGACATGGAAAAGGACCTAGGAATTTTAGTGAACAGCAAACTAAGCTGCAGAAACCAGTGTCAGACAGCTGCTGCCAAGGCCAATAAGATAATGGGTGGCATCAAAAGAGGCATAGATGCCCGTGATGAGAACATAGTCCTGCCACTTTACAAATCACTAGTCAGACCACACATGGAGTACTGTGTACAGTTCTGGGCTCCTGTGAACAAGGCAGACATAGCATAGCTGGAGAGGGTTCAGAGGATGGCAACTAAAGTAATAACTGGAATGAGTGGACTACAGTACCCAGAAAGATTATCAAAATTAGGCTTATTCACTTTAGAAAAAAGACGACTGAGGGGAGATCTAATAACTATGTATAAATATATCAGAGGTCAGTACAGAGATCTCTCCCATGATCTATTTATCCCCAGGACTGTGACTGTGACGAGGGGACATCCTCTGCGTCTGGATGAAAGAAGGTTTGTACACAAACATAGAAGAGGATTCTTTACGGTAAGAGCAGTGAGACTATGGAACTCTCTGCCTGAGGAGGTGGTGATGGTAAGTTCACTAAAAGAGTTCAAGAGAGGCCTGGATGTATTTTTGGAGGGTAATAATATTACAGGTTATAGCTACTAGAGATGGGTCGTCGATCCAGGGAGTAATTCTGATTGCCTAATTGGAGTCGGGAAGGAATTTTTTCCCCCTAAAGTGGGGAAAATTGGCTTATACCTCACAGGGTTTTTTTTGCCTTCCTCTGGATCAACTTATAGGAAAACAGGCCGAACTGGATGGACAGATGTCTTTTTTCGGCCTTATGAACTATGTTACTATGTATAAATAGGCGTAAACCCGCTTTCGCTAGTTCCGCCTATTTATACTTACGTAATAACCTACTGCCTCCACACGACCTGAAGTGTACTATAAGTACGGGCTGCAACGTTACTATTAATACACTACTCACGGTATTATAAATAATAAAAGGTTTTATTATACAATATAACACCTACAGACTTATTATTTAACAATACAGTACTACACTAATACCGACCCTAGCTACACTACACAATCCCGTATACCTCCACCCACACAACTAACTACACGCACATACACACAAACAGATAGCCGCCCTCCCCAACCTATCTATATTACTGTCCCTGGGAACAAAGGGGTTAACTAATCAGGGGTTACTGGAGCTATGGTAGGGAAATCAAGGGGTTAATATATTGCAGGGGTATTGTAGGGCAAGGGTTAAATGCAGGGGTTGTGGCAGGATGGCAGGGGTTAATGAAATCATTGGTGGTATAGGGCAAGGGTTTAATAATACAGGGGGATATCGTTGGTGGTATAGGGCAGGGGTTAATGTAGTATTGCAGGGGTTAATCAAGGGGTTCAACAGGGAATCCTTGGTGGTATAGGGCAGGGGTTAATCAAGGAGTTCTGCAGGGGATTCAGGGGTTACTCAGCCTTCCAGGGGGTTGCTTTGCTCATCTCCAGGGGGTTGCTGCTCGTTCGTCCAGGGGTTGATTCCTGTTTGGGGAAGTACGGCTCAAATGAAGAGCGCAGCGCCATCGGGTTATTTAAACCCGATCGCGCTCGCTCCCGTGCTCCCGCGCTGCATGTGAGCGAGCTCGCCGGCAGCCCTGTGTGCACGTGGTCTGGCGCAGTGTAATGACGTCACTGCGCCATCACGAGCGCACAGGAATTCACAGGCGGAGGATCTCTTTGATCCTCCAGCCTGTGAACCACCCTCGTATCTCCGGCGCTGTAATTACAGCGCCGGAGGAGGGAGGAGAACAGGGACAGGGAAACCTTTTGTTTCCCTGTCTTGTTAATCACCCCCAGCAGCGCTGAGGGTAATTAACAGAAGGGACAGAGGATCTTATCGATCCTCTGTCCTTTTGAAATGCCTGAGACTGGACTAATAGTCCAGTCATCAGGTCACCATCTGCAAGCGCATTAGTATGCGCTTGCAGGGTTACCGAGGGGGCACCTGGATATCGGGGACATCTATTTTATATACATATAGATGTACATATATAAATCTGGGGCATATATACATACATCTATATGTATCAGGCACATTGGGACTGATGGGGCATGAATGGGGGCACATAGGCATAAAGGGGTATACTGTGGGGCCATATCAGGCCCAAACATGAGCATATGGGACCATAGACCCCAAGGTGGGGTCATATATATATATGTATATGCATGCCTTATTAAAGGGGCATGCATGCATATACATGTATGTATTTGCCTCCTCAACCCCACTTACAGTGGATAACAGTTCAGGATGGACTGAAGAATAAACCCGTCCTTAGATACCTAGACATCACCCCTCGGGGCTGTGACCTCTTTCCTGCCCTTCACCATAACCCAACGTCTCCGTCCACGGGATATACCATCCTTGCCTTGTCTTTCTTTGTCTTTGTTCTTTGAGTATCAGCTTCTCCCATTTTCAACTTCTGTTGGTCAGACTTCTGGGATGGCTTCACTCTCATTTTCTTGTGGTGTCGGTCTTCAGCTGCTCCCACTGTATTCTGGGACGGCTTATCTCTCATTTTCTTGTGGTGTCGGTCTTCAGCTGCTCCCACTGTATTCTGGGACGGCTTCACCTTTGATTGCCTGGGTCAATCCATGTAGCCCCTGCTGTTTTTTTTCTTTCTGGGCTATGGTCAATCGGGGAATGGAGTAATAGACGCGACTTTTCTTCCGACAATTCTTCTTTCACCTTGATTGAAGAGTCTGTCGTAGAGGAGGTTCTCCCATGGACAGATTCGTAGGTCTTTACAAGGCAGTTCAGAATTTCTAGAATGTGAGGTGATGTCATAGTATCTAAATTCTAACTGCGGGAAAAACACAACACCAACTATCACTCAATCCATCCCTTACGAACGTCACCACCAGAGTTCAAGTGACAAATACTTTCAGGAAGTAAGGGGAACTATCCCTACAGTGCCCTAATCTAATCCCACATTCATACACAAAACAAATGCTCCTAATTCCCCCTCACGCTCAACACACCCAAACCCACATGAAACAATAATATACAAATAAATGTTCGTTAAGGCGTTATGGGGCTTCAGGACCGGGTCTTGATCCTGTCCCAAATATCCACACCTCACATGAGTCCTCCGGTTCTTGGGCTTTCCAGGTGTTAAACCCTGAACCTTCTCCATCTCTGTCTTTCATGTGTCTCTGCTTGGTTCTCTTGTAACTGGTTGGCCAGCCTCGTCACCCTTCGGTAAATGAAACACAGTCCAAGATACATGGCGATGACCAGAACCAGCAGAATAATCACAGGGTGTATTAACAAATTGAAGAAGGAGGTAGCTTTCGGGCTGTACCCGAACAGGCTCTCCCACCATGACACTTCTGAGTCTTTGTCCAGAGCCTGGGAGATCCCTGTTATTTTAGTCCGATCGTGCTCCAGCTGGATTGTGGCTTGGTGCTCAGCCTCTTGAAGACCTCTGATAATACTGTCTTCTTCACCGAAGTCTAACAAGAGCCGCTTGAGTTCTCTGCCGAAGCCAAGTGGGATCCTCTGGAGCCTCACGGGAGTTTCGGGGCGGATATCGAGTCTTCTCTCTGGCGTCATCAGGTCCTTCCCTGTTGTTCTGCGACATCAATTCCTAATGCGGGATTAAGGGTACAATATGCTCCTGGGAGGATTTCCCCTCTTTCGGTGCAGTTAAGTCCGTAGATGGAATAGGTAGTATTGAGCCCTTGATACCAACACCAGTACCCTTGACCCATGTATCTTAGGCGGGATGAGGGTATTGGGTTGACCTTCATCTCACAGGACCCCTCGGAGTCCCAACACTGGTGTCTAAGCACCCGATCCTGACTGCCCTGACAGAGGATAGCATCCTCTTTCTTCCAACATCCCTCTGTATCAAACAGATAAGGATGGCCACCCTCATAAGTTAGGATGTCCAAGGTGAGCTGTGGATGAAGTACCGTCTTGTTGTTCATTACCACCCCTAGATTGATGGCACCGTATCCTTGTCTGATTTCTCCTGATACGGGTGCCAAAGATGACGCAGTGCAGGTGAGGTTCTGGCATCCATGCCATTGAAATCACCCACCAGTTAGTGTGATTGGCTGCGAAAGGGGATATCAGGGAACTTACCCTTTGCTGGAGGTTAAATGGATAGTGTCCCCCGTGTAAAGAGGACACAACATGTTTCAGATTATCTGAGAGTTCCCCTTGGACTTGCGTACATGCCAGGGCAAGCTGAGCTCTGTCTTGCTCTTCCAACAGACCCACAACAAGCCTTCTAAACTTCTCTCGCAGAGCAGAAGATAGAGAGGTTGTGTCGTTGATGTGCGCGTGCTGTCGCGCAACGTCCCCGAGCTTACTCCTCAGAACCTCCATATCCATTGTGTTCAGGGCACCTACTCCTAATGCACCTCCACCCAATCCCATGGAGATCAGATCTCTCCTCCCCCTGAATTTCCTGTGTCGGAAATCCTCTTTTCTCACCTCTTGCCCCGCCTCTATCCAACCTCTCATCATGTCGACTTGGTTCCTCACAAACTCCTCACACCTGTGATCCCAGTGGTCCACCCGGAAGTCATCTACGGAAATTCGCCAAGTATATAGGACGAATTTTGTCCCCGTGATGATCTTCCATGGGGATGACAGCTGAGGAGCTATGGGGTATGCCAAGTGATGGATAGAGACGTTGCAAGAGTCCCAATGTGGTTTGACGGGTTGTAGATGTTCTACTTCGTATGGGACCTTGACCACTGTACTTGGTCTCTACCCCTGAACTGATACCACTGGTCACTGTCTCCTGCCTGTAACGCTAGGTTCCCAATAGGTTTGGAACTGGACAGATAGACCCACTGTGTAAAGGACCAGCACCCCTTCATCTACCACCTCACAAAAAGGGCCATTCAAACGGATCATCTATATTGATGTTAAA